>VWZV01000538.1:177388-203031 GCA_013397155.1 Irena cyanogastra
CGGAAGGGCAGCAGCAAGATGAGGTACTGTCTCATTCCTGCCCTGGTTGTATCATAATTTCGACCTCTTTTGTCATCTTTAAGGTTTTCAAATAGAAGTTTTCAGGACCTTGGCAAACCAACCACACACCAGAAAAAAATCAGGGTACAGGCAACATCAGAAGTGCTGTCTAACACCTGAAAAAAACCCACCTGTGCTGAATTCAGCAGTGGAAAGCTGGAAAAACTTGGGAGGGTTATAGCTGATAAAGAATCAAACAGTTCATGAAAGGAATAGTTTGTTCTATTCCTGTTTGGTTTTTTTGGTGGGTTTTTTTTTTTTTTTTTTTGGGAAACCCAAAGAAACAGAAAATTTTCTATGTGAGAAAATTTAAAGAAAAAAGAATTTTCAAACTCTACACCACTCAAGTGGATTACACAGCTTAAAAACAAGCAGGTATTGATTAGAAAACCCCTTTTCCAAGATTCTTCTCGACATTCTGTGGTACTACTGTACAGCTGCAACAAGATGAATTTTTCTACATTTACATCCAACTATGAACCAGGATCTGGTGATCAGTTGGCAGTGTTTTAATATTGTCTAGATATGTCTTTAACTGCAAAAAGTTCCATTTCTCCAGTTTTCAATGCACAGAGAGATTTTTGTGCACACCTTCTACTCAGTAACTTCACATTTCCTAGTGATCTGTAGGTAATATGAAATCTGCTTCTACCTAGATTTTATTTCTAGGATCCTTATCTTGCCCACATTCTTGCTGTATTTTAACAGCACATGGTCTTCACTCCATCATGAATTATATTGTTTTACTTTAGCACCTTCTTTCCTGTGCTTCACAGAGTTGGGTTTTTTTTTCCCTCCTTTTTTTCCCTCAGCTGTATTCAAAACACCGCAAATTGGAATTTTCTTCATTTTCTTCAAGAAAGCAAACATCTCCAACGCACCCTCTGCTCCCTCACTCCATTTATTTTTGTTGATGTTTTCTATTTGCCCTACTAGACTTGGTTTGGGTGCCCTAGTGTATTTTGTCTCCATCCTGTGTTTGCTTTCCAGTTTGAGAACTTCCTGGCAGACGGGGTCTGTAAATTTGCTTTTGCAGAGCACTGAGGCGAACAGTCAGCACTTAGTGAGGAAGATGCCTGCTTGCTCAGGAGGAACAGGTGTTTATTGTCATGTTATGGGACATATTCCACCCTACTAACTCCCCTGTTCACATCAAAAGAGAAAATCTGAACATTTCTTTGAACACTTTTGATAAGGAATTATCTGTGTAACTTTGATGACATTTGATGCATTTCTCGGTGTCCAATATCCACCATATTTTAAAGGAAGATACAGTATCCTAGTGCAGCTCTACCTTACACAGTAAGACACTGCAGGTCACCATTTTTATCAAGGGTTTCTCATTTGTGTGTTCTCAAAGCTTAATAATAGTATGTTACTGAATCCATTGGCAAAATACAGACTCCATGTACTCATGGTTTATGTACAAAGGGATTTGTTTAGCATTAGACACACATTCTTAGCATTGTACATGTCTGTTTCACTTAGTGGTAAGAAAAGGCTAAAGTAAAATCCAAACAAAATTACCACAATGTTCAAATCCCAATTTATCTTCAGCTATTCTAGAAGTACAGGATCTTCCCATGGGCACTTTCTTAGCCACTTAGGAAGCTGCCATGCTGAAGCTGAAATATTTATAATTGGTTAGGGTTTGAGGGGGTTTGGGTTGTTCAGGATTTTTTGGTTTGTGGGGTCTCTTTTGTTGTTGTTTTTTGGGTTTTTTTTGGTCATTTATCCAGAATTTGCTAGTTAAGAACTTCCCATCATTTAAGCTTTTCTGAAGCAACACTTTCACACTGAATTTTCAGTGGTACATTTCAGATGCCCCTGAGAACAATGGATGGAGAAAAAATTAAAGCAGAGAGGATTTGCTCCTGGACCAAGAGCTCCAGGAAGATTGTTCCTTCTTATTTCAGAAAGCAATGGAAGTATTCAGGCACTACATCAGGAAAGAGAGGTGGAAATAGGAGCAGTGATAAAGGCTGAAAAGACTTCTTTTAACAATGTCATCCCCTAAAGTACCTCTTGCCATAAAAATCAGTTTGCCGAACATGAGACATTAATTGTAATGAAAGAAGTTAAATTTTCCTGATCAACTCTTTACAAGCTTAACAACTAGAAGCACTGTGCATAGATTACCCCTGCAACATTAGAAAACTGTGTGTGTTGGGGTGGGTAGGGTGAAGTAATAGGGAATGGGGAAAATGGTGGAGGAAATGGGAAGATAGGCTGAAGAGAGCACAAGGGAACCTCTATGAGTCCACAAGGCACCACCAGCTATTCTTGTCCTTCCTAACACATTTTGCTAATGACGCCACTTGATTTAAACATTCCTTGTAAATTGGACCTTCAGGATCACTGATTATTGTCTCTTTACTCTGGCCTCTTCTTGCTGTCCAGTGCCCAAAATGGGATATCACACTCCAGACTACAACACGGTCCCAGCTAACAGGGAGTGTCTGTCAACAGCAAACTGCATACACTGCACAGACATGCATTTTTACTGAGCTACTGACAGAGAGAGAAAAACTCATGTTTTGCCCCTGAACAGCTAAAGTTCTTTGCTCAGAGATATACAATATCCCTTTAATTACCTGGACTTGGAAGGCTGGTCTATAAGAGACTGGATAGCTGAAAATAAAAGCTTCTCCTAGCTGCATCACAGAAAAATGAAAATAATATTGAGAACATATTTGTTTTCCTGTACATATAGTAGTTGAATCAGCATTGATCAGAAACAACCTCAACTCTGAAGCACTCGATTAGAAAACAATAGAAATAGTTATGCAAGACAGGACAGGAGGGGATATATTTGTCTTCAGTGCTACTGCCACAGCTGATGACCCTGAACAAGAAGAGAAGGCACAATGCTCACATTTCTGGCTGAAAGCAGGTATTCCTTCACAAGACCTGTAAAAAGCAGGGTATAATCACTTTGAATGACAACCCTACTAAGAGCTGTGTCTTTAAGCCTTCCTTAAACAACACTGAAACTTTTCAAGAGGATGATATTAGGAAGCAGTAAAATACTTTATTTCAGCCCAGTTTAATAGGAGGCTTGGGACAAAAGCAGGTAAGTGACCAGAGTCACCCAGCTGGACAGTAGGATATGGGACCTCCCTGGAGAACACCTCTGGTATCCCAAGGACTCTGTCTTGCTGCTCTTCACACTGCTCTGGATACAGACATGCCCTGCACAGGTTTCCCAGGCACAGGGGGAAAACCCAAAGCAGGTGAAAGCTCAGGGCAGCAATTACTGCATGGCTGTATTCGAGATTATTTCCCTTGTGTGCAGGTCTCATATGATATATCTATAGTGGTGTAACACATACTGACCTCAAGTAAATCACTAAGCACACCTCTTCTGATGGTTTCAGTGGTCTTAATTCCATGAGCATATGAGGCTTGTCCACAGCCAAAGCCCTTGAAACTAGATTTTCCATATATTTCTACTATCGTCTATTTCATTTCCTAAGAATGAATGTGAAAACTCACAGCTTAAACTGATAATTTGCTAATGTTTCACGTTGTACAAAATCATAAGCACAATGGAAGAAGTGCAAAATATACCTTTGTCACATCATAGAGTAAGCAGGAAATATTTTTGACAATTTTGCCTCAAAAAAGGCTATTTATTTAAAAATAAAGTTATTTGCAAGAAAATGTGTAAATTTACTTGTCATTTAAAAAAACAGAGGGTTTTGAAATTGTTTAAATATTCTATTTAAATATTTTCAAGATTAAAAAGTTCTGGTTTAAAGTTCAAAATTATCTTTTTGGTTTTCTTGCTCCCAAAGACTAATATAGATGTAGAAAAACAAGACAAAATGAAATATTTCAATATATTTTGATAGCAAATATATGATTTGATCTGATTCACCTTCCCCTTGATCTTTGTTTGTAAGATAAATTATAGTTTATATTTTTTCTATTTCAAAGATCAGAAAGTTATATAACTTAAAAAAAATCTTGACACATAATTACTTTTGATCTGTCTTCAAGTTCTGTAAAGTCATTTCATCAAAATATTTGAAGATTATTTTTAGCAATATTTTGAATGTGTCTTTCTCTTCCCTGGATTTTTTCATCCTAGGGACATATTTTGTAAAAATCAGCCTTAATATTAAAGACTATTCTTTTTTTTCCCCTGTGGCTTAGTCTTCCCAAGGCCTTAGCCAAGACATTATAGACCATATTCTTATGGCAACTGATTGTGAAGCCACAGCCAGAAGTCTTTAATTTAAGGTGAAGATTGGGTATCTGGGAGGCATTAAAAAGTGCTGGCATGCTCTCGACTTACAAGAGAATCTTAACAACAGTTCAAAGCCCAAGACCAAAAAAAAAAAAAAAAAGAAAGTATTCTAAATAGAGATAAAATGCAGCATCAAGCAGGGACTCTCAATTCTTGTTCTGGGTGAAATAGGGAGCACTACACTTGTTGAATCTGGAATACTACCCAAAAAACAGGATATAGATATTCAGAAGAGGAAATCCTTGCCAAATTGGCAGTACATAGTATCAATGGTATCATATATATGTAACAGATTCTCCACTCACAGGCATCAACTCCCTGGCCTCTTACAGAACTGCACTCTGTGTCTTGGAGAGGTTTATAGCCCAGAGGAGCAGTGCTTCCTCTGTTTGAGCTGCACTGGGCAGGTTTGCTGACCTTGAGGGGTGATACACCTTTGCTGGGTTGTCTTCTGCATCTCTGGGTCAGGGCAGGATCTTTGCCCTCCAATGAAGTCCCTTTTTCATGTCCCTTGTGCTGTTTTCATGCCCCTTTGCACAGCCCCAAAACACTTTTCCACGTTTCCCCCACTCAGGGCAGCATTTTGCTTTCCAAATAATAGGAATGTGAAAAATCAAAAAGCACTCAAAATTCTGCAGTTGCCAAGGATGCAACCTCCCCAACATTTAAATAATCTTTTTTTTTTCTTTTTTTTTTTTTTTTATAACTACTTTTTTTGTCTAACCCACCTGACCTTCTGTAGAAACTGACCCTTTTCTACAAAACGGTTCTGTACAAAACTGTGGGGGTCTGGCCAGGGCTGGTCTCTGATGTGAGCAGCCAGTTCAAAGGAGTGACTATTAACAAGTCTTAATTGCAGCAGAGTGCAATTTAAGTGCCAGGTAGTGTTCATTTTGCACATTTTCACATCTGAATGTCTGTATTCTTTTAGACCTTTCTAAGTTTCATGTCAAATGGCATTTTGCCAGAAAAATACCCAAACATAACAGTTCAGTGCTAAAATCCTACCTCATGGGCAAACAGTGATTTAAATGTGGTTTAATATTAAATGTATGTGTATGTGTTAGTAAATATATCCTTGTAAAATTGTCACTGGAAGCACAAATTTGAAGTCTTTATGCCACAATAGAACATTTATAATATACCATAGCCATCACAATGTATATGCATTAAAAGAAAAAGGTCAGATGTACTAGCAGTATTGATGAAATCAGCACTTTCATTATGATGTTATTAATATCCTTCTTATTGATTGTCATCCATTTCATTGCATCCTCAAGAAGTCCCCATTCACAGACCAGATGCAATGAGCTGATCTGGACCCTTTGTCTTAGAGGCACGAAATTGTTAAAGCCAGGGCACTTTTGTTTAGCAGCAGCAGGACCACAGCAAGTTAGTTTGTTATTCCAGAAAAATCAAACACACAGGGCAATTTGCTACCGAGGTTGCTTTGTGCATCCCTCACTGAATCCATCAATGCCTTTGTAAGAACTTAAAAGGTGTCAGACAGAACAGCTAATCCAAAAATTTAAGTACAAAAAATATGTTAAGTTTTACCTTAAAAATTATTTTATCTCAGCGGCCATTTTTCTGACTAAACCTTCTGCAAATTATTCTGACATTTACACGCTTAAAAAGAGATTTTAGATTCTGCTTAGTCAAGAAAGAAAGATTTAGATGAAAAAAGCAACTGGTGTATGAAAGAGTCCAACTAAGAGGAAATATGCAGAAATACATTTGATTTACTCAGTGTCCATATTTCTCTAAGATAATTGCTAAGGATTAGACACTCACTTGAAAAAGGAGCCTAAAAGTCACATCTGTGGAAATAAGTAAAGAAAATACATGCAAAGGTGTAGCAATATTACACAGGACATCCTAAAAAACCTTCTCTCTTGGCCAATAGTCCAAGACCCTCCAAGTCCATGACTAGTAGATCACATCCTTCATTTTTTTCAGAACCAACTCAAAATCAGAGTTATGAGTACCTCTGCAATGCTAGAAGAAGAGTCAGTAAGAAGGTGGCAGGCACAACATCCTTCCCTTGCGCTTATTCCAAAGAGCAGCAGTAACTAAAACTTCTGGAACTGCAAAAACTTACTCCTGAAACAGATTTTATTTTAATAACAACATTTCCAGAGGAAATACTAGCCTTATCAAAATCAGTAGGATATTAGGACAAACAGGTTGTTTATTTAGCTAAAACAAAAGATCTGTAACCTTCTCTCAGCAATATTTGAAAGCCTATCACTTTTCTAATTTTTTTCTTGATTTATTTTCTTCTGGGTAGTTCAACTAAGAATGCATAATGGAAGCCTATATGTAGAGTTTTTTCTGCTTTCTGTGTGAAGTGAAATTAAAGGTCTATTTTCAACACATCGTATTTTTCTAGTTTCCTGATTATTACCACATCTTGAAAAATTACTTAAAGATACTGAATCCTAATGTTTTACAATATCAATTACTTACTGCACTGAAAAAAAACAAACAAGAAAAACTATATAAATTTGCTACATCTACCTACTAAAAAATGAAATCGCTAGCAAGGAATCAACTATCATGTTTTCATAAAATGTGTTATTTTCTGTCCAGAAAAATGTTGCATATTTGCCACAGCTCATCTATAAACTACTCACAGAAAATCCTAAGAACACAATGTGAACACAAAATGCTGTTGTCTAAAGACATCTCTATTTTACAGTGGGAGTGTTGATGCCTCCAATCTTTTTATTACCTGAAAAACCATCAACGGCTTTATAACGATTAATGCAACACAGTTCAGTTTGTATTTGCAAAATTCCCTCTTAAAAACAGCAGATGTGTGCCAGCACATCTGGAAACCGCTTTTAATTATACTTTCCTCAAGTGGGAAACCAGTAGCTTGTACCCATAGCAAAGGTTTTATATCTGACCACACAAATGCTCACAACCACCTGTGCTTTACACTGATTTTCATTATAGACTGTATCACATTACTGCCCTATTATTCCAGAATGCCATTTGAAGCTGTTGTGTGACTAAGCTGCATCAAGTGTGGTCTTGAAAAGGCCTCCACTCTACAAAAATGTAATAAACTTGATTGCAGTTAGGGTACTTACCACTGAGGGTATCACAATATGAATGCTCCTCAAGTTGGCTTCTCTTGTTCTGAAAGTCATAAAGGATATATAGTAACAATCATTATTGCCGGTCTGAGAATTGGAATTTACCAAACTAATGCATGCCCCCAAATGAGATACCTTGTAAGTATCTGGAATTCCTTTCTGGTACTTGGTTCTTTCCTATATTAATACAGTGGTATTTTAGTAAAATACTTGGTTGCTTCAGCTCTGAGACCACAAAAAGCAATTTCAGCTGTGATCTGCCAGCATAACACAACTCCAATTCTGTCATCAATATTTTCATAGGTTGCAAACATTGTGAGTTGCATGACTTGGTTGGGTTTTCTAAATTCAAACCTTCCTCCCCTACTCCCTCTTGCCCTACCCAAGTATAACAGCTTTTTTTACATTACTGTTCCTCATTTCTCACAATGAAAAAAAAAGTTTCAGATGTCTGCAAAACTCTTCTTCTCCGCAACACTCTTTCTATATTTTGGAAGACTGTAATGTCGACATGCAAGATTTCGTACGTCCCAGTGGAAGGGAAAGGTCAAGTTTTTGTAACACTCAGCCCTTGGGAGATGTGGCATGCCCAGGGACAGGCTCCTCAGAAATGGGCACTAGGATGTGCAAATTTGTAAAAGACAAAGTATGTAATTTTACAGATGATGTTTTAGGATAATTTGCTCTGCTGACCTGTACAATGTGCAGATAACTTAAAAAGCTCCCAAACATCTCTTCAGCATAATTTCTAGTGCTTAATAATCCATTACAATTCTTGAAAGAAAGGTTCCCACATAGTTATAGACCCAAGAACCCACATTCACCTGTCTCATATTTTCTGCGTATAATTCAGGTGTTAAATTTTGCCATAACTCATGAAGCCCCTGAGGATCCCTCACAGGACTGAGCCTTCTCCCAGTGCTCTGCCCACAAAACTTCTCCACACTCTGCCGAGGGCTCTGGGATCGCAGCTGAAAGACACTGGCCCCGCTGTGAGGAAGGCTCAGAGCAGAGCCCAGACCCCAATCCAGCGGCTGTGCTCCCTCTCTAGCAGGCAGAACAAATGCTCTGTGCAGTCACAAGCGCCTCGGCTTGGCTCCTGCCCCGGCTCCGCTCTCCCTCCGCCCTGCTCCGCGCAGCTGCTCCGGGGCGGCAGGGCCCGGTGCCCCAGCTCAGCACCCCTGGGAGCTGCTGCTCCTGCGGCAGGCAGGGCTCCCCGGGCCAGCAGAGAGCCTGCAGCAGGCTCTGCTTTAAGGCACCTTTTTGTCTGCTCATCTCAGAGCCCCACAGGCGGCACCTGGTAGGCATTTCAACATCCAGCCAACTATTAGGCATTGAAGTCATATAGGGGTGGTCACTGGGTCGTATAAACAACTTTTGCAAAAATATCTATAATATTCTAAGATTGAGTATTTTAACAGTCCATAACCCCACTGCTGTAAAAGCGTATATTGATTTTACGCTACAAATACATTTATTAGCCATGCAAAGAAGGCACAATCTCCCTATTACTATTCTTTAGTTATCTGTGGTAACGTTTTTACATTGCTAAAAGCAGTGGTCATTTCTGTGAATTACTTAAAAGAAAAAAGGATAATTGTCTACTTTAAGATACAGACATACTCAGACTATAACTTTTTAAAGGTTTTCCAACTAAACACATTTATAGGACAAACAAAGATTGAAGCGTTCTACAGTTCTACAAAAAAGATAAAAGTATCCTTTTTTTGTTTGAAGATGAAGGTATTTCGGAATCAACCTTATTGAAAGAAAGGTGTGCCTGATTATCAAAACAATAGGCCTAGAATATAAATTCATTTCATCATGGATATACACAAATGCAGCATTTTAATGGGGATAAAAACAGGTAACTGCACATACTGAACTCCATTTGAAATGGTGATACGAATCCATAAATCAAGGTCAGAGACAAGAGTAATTTCCAGAAGGGGAGAAAGACAAGGGACAGGACTGTAAATAGCCAAAATAAGCAATCGGACTCTACTTTTGCAACACAAGGAAAGCACATTCAAGCCTCTTCCTCAGTAAACCTTCCTCTTTGAGGACCGCCAATGCAGACAAGGAAGCTTCTTGAGTGGCATGGCAATGCTAGTCATGCTAGTGTCATCAGGCACTAAGGGGGAAGAGCAGCCAGGTCACAGGGTGTGGAATCCAAAGACACGTAGTCAGGGGGATTCTCTCTGCTGACTGCAATGGGCACTGGATCAGTCCCTTGCCCTTACAACTCTTTAACTATCCCACTCATAACGCTGTCATCATGAGTTTAAGGATGTGACCGTGAAGGAGAGAAGAAATGCCTTTGAAGTCATGAAATATATCTAAGATGCTGGATACCTGCCATTTTAAAACACTGAGTCGAGCACACTCGGCCTTAGCAGCAAGTTGACAGTCTGGAAGCAAGGAGCAAACAGAGGAAAAATCCTACCATGCATCCTCCCTGTCTCACTCCCTCTGCTTCCAAGCATTTTGGGTGCACTGAGCCATATCCCCATGCCCAGCCAGTCAGGCAACCCCTGTGTCTGCAGCCATGCTGGAGCCTGCCACCGTGCCGCCAGTCCCTGAGCCCTCCTGGAAACCAGCTCTGGGGCCAGGGGTCTGGTGCTTGCTGCTGCACATATCTGAGGAAGAGAAAACATGCGGGCTCAGGTTCAGGGTGCTGGAGAGGCTGAGCATGCAGAGGGATTGTTCCCAGGAGCAGGGAGCGGTCAGCAAAGCGGCCGTGCTTTCCCCAGAGCAGGGTGGGTGTCATGCCTGTTCTCTCCAAAAGCAAATTGACTGAAAATACTAAAAAGTTTTTGCAACCCTATTGGTCCTGCCAAAGGAGCCTGACTTGCAGGACAATACATCTTTGTTCTCAATTAAAAACATTATTTGGGTGCAGTAACCATTTAAAAGCCAAGAGGAGTAAGATTTTGTGATAATAACCACAAATTGTCAATTGAAGCAAATGTTTTAAACAATCAAGGTTTGGTAGAGAAAGATGAAAGAGGGAATAATAATAACCACTACTATGACTCCAAGCAGCCTTCATCCAGCCAGTACAATTTTACTTGTATTCTGAAATCAATGCACCATAATCACAAACCAAAATCGTGACTGTAGTAAAAACCCACGTATGACACATGCAGATGTGGAGGGATTCCATCAGGACATTACATTACTGGAGACTGTAAGTACCCTGCCTGCCCTGTTCTCCTTTTCCTATGAACATAGAACAACCGTGGCTATTCTAATACTGAAAAATGGGAAGCAGAACAAGAAAGAAGTGGAGAGAATTTGTGTTAAATTGGATTTTCTTGTCTACTCCTGTAGTTTTTATCACCCAGATGACAAAACATTATCATTAGCAGTTTATACCAAAAGTTAACATTTGCCCATGGTTTTCTATTTTCTCTAAACCACAAAGATTGGAGTCTGTTATGCACTCCCCTTATCTTGCTCTGTTACTTTAGAATCTAAGAGCGCACTGTGCACATTAATCTTTCATGGCAGAGTTCACTGAAGTTCTGCCAAAATTCAATAATTATGTTCCATCCAATCCAGCAATTTATTTATCTCATTGCTGGAATTTAGAACATATAGAACAAAGTGCTTAGTTTATATGAATTAAATCCTTGCTAAAAAGAAAACCCCAAAAAACCAACAAACCTGTAAGACAAAACAAAACAGCCCTGTTTCACTTCTAAAGTTTTAAAACACACAGCAGAATTTACTGAGAAATATAGCTATTTTTACAAGACCAATGTTTTCTTGATAAACTGAAAGTGTTCCACGATGTTTAGAGTTCTTTTTCTTTCATATAAGGGAAAGTATTTTATAAATACATTTGTAACTTTTATTCAAAAACCATAACAATATGAACCACTTACACTGCACTACTAAAATATGAAATATTAATGTCTAACGATCAATAAAAATACCAACCAAAAAGCAAGAATTTGTTTTCTGAATGGAAAATATACTGATTTAGTGCACTGAAATGGGTAACTGAGACTTCAGTGTTTCTGTGGAGCAAAATCTAAGATACAAAATTACAACGAAGTTAAGCTTTATAATTGCACTCTTTCATTATGTGTTTGCAAACAAACAGAAAACATAAAGCCCTCCAAGCAGGAAGATGAGAGACACATTATTCCTGAGGGCTGTTAAAAAAAAAATGGCACAATGGAGAATACTTTATATTCTTCATCTTTTTTAAAGGCACTAAAATTAACTAACCAGTTATTTATCAAAGTATTTATAATGAAAAAATTACTGGTATTGGATTTAAAAATATAATGCAGTGTCTATGCATTTCAAACTTTAAACTTATGAATACAGAATGCTGATTTATCTGATGAAAACATGACTTTTTTGTATGTTCGTATAGGCGATAGATTTCTTCATGAAAGAAAACGCTAATTTGGTGTCTGCAATCAAAAGCCAAATTTATAATGTTTTAAGCTCTTAAGAAAAACTTTGTTACTTCATATATTAGATTTTACATTTCAGTCATGCTATCAGAAAAAAAAAATTCTGGATTTAAAAACTGTTCACAAAGTTTTTTGGAGAATAACTGTGACTTATAACACAACCCTTCACCAACCAAAATAGGAAGGAAAACCTCTAGAAGTAGTACACTAGCATGTGTTCATTATTTCCCAGTAAAACCTTCTAGGCAAAACTAGGAATACCACAGTAAAACATTATAAAGTTAGTTTTGCAGTTACAAGGTGGGTATGTGCATATTTTAAATTAACAGTACTTAACTCAATAATCCAGGAGAAATTACTTCCACGCACCAGCAAATAAATTCCATAATGATTTGCAAAAACTCTACTATCACATTTACAATTGCATCAAGTATGATAATTTTCTGGCAATGCTTTACATTAATATAGGATTCAACGGTGACGTATTTTTCCCCTGTTGTAAAGCTTTTAAAAAGCCCCAGAAAAATACGATTAAGTTATATGAGTTTTATTTTACTATAGTTCTCCATCTATTCTTTCCCAACATGTTCATCTTGTCTGCTTATTTTCGTTGCAAAGACAACGTGTTGTAGTTAAACTTGCAGGAGGCTTTTGAGTACTGTAACTCAGCCTGCTGCAACGTAACAATGAACAAACTCTCCCAGCCAAGTTACACGAAAGTACCGATTCTGAGGAGTCTGTAAAGCTCGAGCTTTCTCCCAATGTAGCTGTGTCTTGCATTATGTAATAAAGGAAACACACACACACACACACACACACACACACACTCAGACCCCCTCCCCAACACCTTACAGAAAATACAGTTTAACAGAAGAAAGACAATACCTGTAAAGCCCATTTTAACAGCAGCAAAAGGGATCAAGGCGGGGGGCAGGGGGCAGGGAAGGTGCGAAAAGGCTGCTCCATATCGATATTGCTGCCGAGAGATGGTGTTGCTTATAAATAAACAACACACATAGGAAGGAACGAGCAACTCCTCGGCTACAGCCACAAGTGCAGAAATGTAAAATAAAAATACCTGACAAAAGTGCTGCATAATGCATTTTGTCTTTACATTGAGCACACGTGGAAACGACACTGTAGAGCATACACAGTATGTAATAGGAGGTCCTTAATTTCCAATTCACAGAGTAAATTCACAGAACGTTCAAGTGTGCAATAATAATGTATTCACTTACAGTGCCAAACTTGTTTATATAACATCAGCAAGGAATAATAACTCATTTATTGCACTGATGATCTCCACAAATTTCAGAACTCCGAGCACACTTGAAACGTGAACTTTTGCAGCGCCTTCCTAATGTTTAGACTAACTCCCTTTCTCCCTTTTTAACAAAGGACTACCCAGCTCCTGTTCCCTGTTTCACAGATCAGAACAATACCCAGATTTCAAGGAAATGGGATAAATCCAAAAGCATATCCAAGATTTTCCTCGCAAATTTCCCCCCAGTGGACCCAGGCATGTATTTTTTAAATAGATATATCAAAAAGCTCCACTTATAGAATACAAACAAAGAAACTTCTCGAAAATATAATTACTTACTTTTCACTGTGAATAATTTACTGAGATTAAAAGTTTAAAGATTCATCTGCTTTACGTCCACAAGTGTTTTAAGCAACCCCTAATACTGTATCTTGCTTAAATGTGACAATTAGTGCTGCTTTGGCATGTTGAAAAATACAAAGATCCCAACGATCCTCATTATGCCTTAGCTCTCTGTAGCCTGGTTTTTGGAGGTGCGTAAGCTGCGGAAATTTAGAATGATAATAGCAATAATTTGGTACAGGAGGAAAATACACACCCTCCCCCCCGTATGCTTCAGATATACTGTATAAAGTCATTTTGACATGCCTACACAACTGGTTGTGGCAGCTTTCAGACATGATTCCTAATCACAAAAAAATGCTTCAGGTTCTTTTAGAGAAAGCTTGCCTTGGGAAGTTGATTTTGGCCAAGTGCCAAAATCATGTGCAAAAGGGGCCCTCATTACCAATTCATGGCAGCCTTCAGCGCTGACAAAAAATGTGACCCAACAGGCTAAAGCAACAACTAAAATTAAAAAGTATGAGACAAAGACAACTTACTTAATATTCCTTCCATCGCCACGTTAAACTTTTCCGTAATTAAACCCTTGTTAGTTCAAAGCAGTTTTCAACTACTTTTAAATGATTGCACAGGCAGTCTGTAACAGTGGAAAGCTTTCCCTGTAAATTCTCCCCAGCCACTCCACTTCTAACAGCATTTGGGTCCGGCAGCAGAACTTTTTTGCTCTGCGCCTCTGCACAAAACCCCTCTCCAAAAGGAAGCGAAGCGTCCGCGCGTATTCCAGCGAAAACTAAGCAGATCATAACAAGCTTTTGCAAGCAGTAAAGGCATAGGAGGAGTGAGGAGGAGGGAGGAGAGAAAGGACTTGAGACGCAGGAGTAGCTATTTCCTAAACTTTCTAAAAAGCTTATCAAAATGGGCATGCAAACTTGAAGCAATTGCAATTAACAGCGCTCGCTGCCCCACTCTCCCATAAAAGCAGATTTGATACACAGCCTTACCTAGATGTCGTCTGGCTTTTCTGTGGATCAAAAAGTTTCCTGCCTAAGCACAGAGATATTCTTTCACAAACCATAAAGGCCCCTTTTATTAATCCAGCACTGTAACAGCCCACTTTCTAGACCACGTTGAGAGCAGGATGCATCAGCTTTCGAGAGAAAAACAGTCTTAACACACAATTAGTGGCAGATTGTATAATAGAGGATTTATCTTAAAGAGTGAAAAGGCATTTTTTAAAAAGCAAAGAGGGTGCGGTCAGATGTTAGGCTATCCCTGAGAAAAGGGGCCTAGGCTGCACTAGTACCTAAATACTAGCAGAAGCTTACTGGGAAGGGAGCCAATGGAATGACTTTGTTTGACCCAGCTGCCAATCTCTCCTGAAGCACTGCGCCAGACTAAACACTGACACTATTTTAACTCAAATCAGGCTACAGCAGCTGTTTGCTTTCCGGCTCTCAGCTATGCACCATGGCCATGATGACTCTGCACAGCACATATGATAGAGCTGGGGCACTTCTGCTAAAATATGTTCCATGTTTGGGCTGGTGGTATAGAAGTGGGGGCTGGGGTAGCTGTTTAGTGGGGGCGGGGAGGGTCTTTCCTTTTTCTTTCTTTTTTTTAAACAATATCTCTGCCTCCATTTTCCCCAAAGTCAACTAAAAATGAGATTTGAGGCTCACAAAAAATTTAGAATTGCAAGTCAGGGGAAGAAGAAAAATTCCTGCTTGGAACAGACAAGAATCAGAATATATTGTAGAGGGGCGTGTATGTGCGTATGACTCCAAAAATCCACCTACTACTTCAAATGATTTATTTTCTACTTGTTAGGTGCTCTAAAATGGATCAGTATATAATTAATCAACAGACTCTCCCTCTCATTTTCAACTGTAAAAAGGAAGTTCAAAAAATATATATATAAATATATATAATCTCAGGCATTTATATATATATATATAAAAAGCAGGCATTACGTGTGTGCATAAGAGCACACATTTACATATGTATCCAGATTCTGATCTAAATTACACCAGAGCAAATTGCACTGTAAGCAATGAAGTTATTACAGGTTAAAACTGAGGGTGGAATTCGATAGCCAATTTACATATGAAAGCATATGAGACTGAAAAAAACTATGGGCATTAGTAGAAACAGGCGTATGGCAGGGACGTTGGCACGTCTTTTCTAATTCAAAAAAAGTCAAAGAAGAGTTGCAGCAACACAAACAAAGCACATGCACATTTAAAATCAATAGAGGCTTCTGAAGCACTGAGCATGTTGTACAGTTCAACATGGCACCTACAGGTTTTCAGCATTTACACCTAAACTTAGACACGGTACTTAAGCCAAAACTTCGTTTCTTCTCACCTTGCCACAGAAGGTTGCTGGCTAGTCTCAAAAACTGCATGTCGCGATAACTTCCTCAATAATTTCAAACAAAAAAAAAATTAGAAGAATACACCTACCTAAAAGCAAAAGGCACAGATAATGAACCCAATCCTTTATAGTTAATATAAAAGTGTGTGGAAAGTCTGGCTCCTGACATGTGAATGCCTTCAGTAACCACTGCTGAGTATCTCCAATTCATATTCCAACTCTCTAATATCTCAGCAGAGATAATGGAGAAAAAAATTACTAAACAGAAATGTAAAAAACAAAACAAAACAAAACCAAACCATCTATTCTGTAAAAGCTGAGCCTGTCGTTCTGTCACAGGCTGTTGGCACCAACAGATTTGCATGAGCTGTGCAACAGCCTCCTACCAAAACCCAGTGGAAGTCATTCATATCACACAAGCTCAACCTCACCTCTCACTGGTCCTCAAGTACATTAACAGTTTAGAAAAGATCCTGGAAAAGACCTTAAATAATCCACCATAAAATGAATATGGGTTACAAATGAAATGACTAATGGCTAGCAAAACAAATGTCAGTGTTCCTATCTAACATGAGAATTGAAATAGAAGAGAAGCCCTGCATTATGTCCGAAATGCCGTGAAAGAATGTGCAATTACTATAATAAAATGCAGTTACCTACACCTGCGAAGTCTGAAATCTTAAAATGGCAGATAGGTGAGACAAACACAACAGTTTTTGCAATACCTCTCCTTTCTGTCTCCAGACAAGTATTTATCACAAGGTGAATTTGCAGGCCCCCTAAAAAAAATGTGACTCCTCAGCAAGGAGGGTGTTTGCCCTGTGAACTCACACCTCACCTTGCCTTGCACTAGAGGAAAAACTGCATCAATATCTCTAGAAAGACTTTAAAAACACTCAACTTAGCATGGCTGGAAAAGAAGTACAAGATAGAATGCAAAATATAGGCTGAAGTGAAGCTTTGCCAGCTCCTTGAGGCAGAAGAGAAGGTAATATGGCCAAATCAACAGATAAAAATTGAAAATGACGGGAAAGGAAGGATGTTCTCAGTGAAGCCAGCAAGGAACATATCCAAGACAGGACAAGATCAGGACACAGATAAACTATGGTGAATAGACATTTAAATACTGTCATAAAAGAAGAGAAGACTATACTCTCAAGGGTGGAACATAAATGCTTTCCATTCAAACACAGTATAACTAGCAGAAAGCTTGCACAACCTTCTCCTTCTTGAAGAGTCCATTGAAAATTTATTCCTGTTTCAGTTTGTAAGGATGGGTCGTTTTGTCAGAATTCCTCCAGAGTGGCTGCCGGAGAGAAAGGTGGTATTTGGCATTTCTTTCACTTTTAAACAAACTTTTCTCAGCTTTGGGCAACACATTAAGAAACACAGGGAAACACTGGAACCAGTAACTAGTAGGGCTTTGCTGACAAATACAAATCTTTTTCCTTCCAGAAAGCTGTTTAGAATTCTTATTATCTAATAAATGAAGCATTAGTGCAGCTAAGCATATTTGCAGTTCCTGATGTATAAAATCTCTGGTTGCTCTTAAAAGGATTCTCTGTTAGAAATAATGCATTCATTTTCTACCCTTGATTTTGAGGTTAGGGAGCTGAGTGTGTGTGCAGTTACACCATAATCATTTATGCCAACTAAACCTCTTCAAATTGTTGGCCAATATTGATCAAATTTATGATCGGACGTTTCAGGTGTACTTTTTAGAAACTCAGTAGTGTTGAGATCTCTATTCCACAAAAAATATAGGTCAAATGAAGAGAGGAGTGAAATTTTGTTGGCATTCCCATGAGTAAATACGGAAAATCTGTGGAAGAAAAAGAGCTAACTGCTTCATTACTTCATGTTGAAAGCTTCCACCAGACTCCTATACTGCTTTAAATATCAAAGTTCTGCTGACCTCAAAAGATGGATTCATAGGAAAACAGGCTTCTCTGGTCATGAACTACCTTTCTTTTACTGGGGAGCTGGTAAAAAGCATATTGAACATAGCATCCAAAGGTTTTTGTTTGTTTGTTTTGCATTTTGATTTCAGCTACTCAGAGTGACTAATTTTCAACCATATTGCTTCTATTTTTAGAAGCACGGCTCTGGCCCAGTACTTCATGAGTATATGATTCCTCACATCAATTAATTATAAAATTCTAATTTATTTGAAAGGAGTCAGGATTTTATCCTTTTCATCCCCAAGCCTTAAGTAAATTGTCAGGGAGTCCCAGAAAACAGTTCATGTTGAGAACTGTGCAGGTTGTGATCTACTTATTAATCACTGTGAGGTGATCAGGAACTTCCAGCTCCCACTTGTGCATCAACCACTTCTAGAAGAGATGATGGCCAAAACTATGACATAATACTGTAAGTCAATGGCACTGGAGTCTCTGAGCTCCTAAAAGGCTGTGCATTTCTTCACAAACTGAGCCTTCTATTATTTGAACTTTCAATAATCATCATTGCTAGGCTAGAAGCTTTCACTAGTAAGAGTCACTGGGGAAAGAGAAAAAAAGAAGAAATGAAACACAAAACAGAACATACATTTCAGTGTTTCAGATACTTCAGGGGAGCAAGTTAAATTTCCAAAACCAAAACTGACTTCAAACAAATTTATTTCCCTACCTACTGCATTAGCACATCACACAGCACTAATTTCATTAATATGCTTCATTTATAATATGCTTATTTGAAGCTGGAAGACAATGGTGAAATACAAGAGGAAAAAGAAAAAGAAAAGGAAAAAAAGCAACAGCTGCCTCCTTGCAAACAGGAATAAATGCTATACTCTCTATTAAAAAGTGAGAAACATAAATAAATCCAAGAGACAGTCACCTATTCATGGCAAAATGGAACCCAGATGCTAACAGCTGAGAAGAAACTTGCCTCAAAAATTCAATTGCATAACTATCTTTCATTAAGGATTTTTGTAATCCTCTCAGTAAGTCAGTGCCCACCACACCACCATCAGCAGCAGTGCACTAGACTTTTCTGTTCCATTTGGTTAGGAAATCTGGGCTTGCTGTGGTCCATAGACATTTTTTTAAACAAGAGCAGAAAACATGGCAGTGACTTTTGTAGCTATGGAGTTAGTTTAATTCAGACTCTAAAATTAGTCTTGCACAATCTCATCATCTCCAGATGCTCCTTTATGCTCATAAATCCACTAAAATGTTTATATTGTCTCATGCAAAAGGGTGAATGCCTGCTGTGGATTGTTGCTCCAAGGCAGCAATAACTTAGTATGTCTTTTCTGTAGCAAGTTGCAGTGGTTTTTTGAAGTACAATCTATAGACATTTGCTCTTTCCATCACACCTCCCACATTTCCACAAGCCACAACATATTTATGCTTCAAGACATCTTCTGGAACAAATCAGTTTTAGTTTTGAATTAGAATACAGCATGACATGAGACAGATATAGCTGGGGTTTCTCCTAAGGAAAAAAAATTGTGTGCTTTTAGAACAGACACCAAGCAAATATCAAACTTGCATATAAGCCTTAGTTCCAAGCCAAGGAAATGGCTACCATATGTATTAAAAAGCCAGTATCAAACATAATTAGATTAAATATAACACAACTGGGCCCCCAAAGACCACCATCCAATCTTACTCATTCCTTCTTTGGGACCAATTATCATGTTATTATACTGAGTAGTGCTGAGAATCCACCAAGGAAGAAGATCCTATTGTGTTGCCAGACAAAAAGGCCGTTCTTGTCTCAAACATCATCCTTTTTGTCAGTCAAAGTCAGTGTTGGAACATAAGATCCCTGAGCTCATACACAAGCTTAGCTCTGTTCTCCCACCTTCATAATTTCTTTTGTAGTCATGATTTCTGAAAAAGGGAGACATTTCCCAGTTTTTCCTCTGTAGGTAAATATCTTTCATGGACTTACTTTCTATTAATTTCTCTAAGAAGTGATTAAACAAGATAAAGGGAAAAATAAAAAAGAGCATCAAGAAAAATAAAATAATGAAGATTTTTAGTAATGAACCCCTTCAAACACTACTATTTACAGCACTGCACAGTACTGAGATGGAAGCAGTTCTAGGGGGAGTGTGATAGAGCAGCTCAAGGTGACTAGAGATCTGGATCATTGTTGCTTATTTGTAACCCCATTCCTGGCCCAATGGGTACCCCATGGGATGTAACTTAACCTCCTCTGCTCTAGATTTCAGCTGATGAAAAGGCACAAGGCTCAAAAGGCATGTGAAAGGACATGCAAAGTCAAGCCTTTGGCTGTCTGCATCTTAGTTTCTCTAAAATAGTGGCAGACAATGTTCATACTGATTTATAATCAAGTAATAATGTACTAAAATGAAAAATATTAATTCTTGCTAAGTGACTTAAGATACAACTTTGCAGCAATCAAAGAAATCATTTGATCATAAATTAATGTAAACTGAACTCAATTTCTGAGCCTGTAATTTTTGTCAATTTTTCATTGCCTGATGTTCATCTAGAGTAGAAATAAATATTAAACAAGGTTCAATTGAATATCCAGAATAAACTTGTGGTTGGTTGAAGTGCCATTTTTGTGTAAATTGGAGAGACAGGGCATCAGATTCAGTTTTTCACGGCATACTTCACAAAGATAGTCCTAAGCACAAATGTCTGGAGTTTTAAGCTACTTGCTTCACTGCAAAGCTTAAATAACCAGCCACTCTGCCAATGCCTATGCCTTTAAGTCAATGCTGTGTTGACTCTTTAAATATTTTCACCTTTTAATATAAACTTTTCAGACAAAAATTCCTCTTAGCGAACAAGGACCCTACACAACCAAAATGGAGAGAAGTTACCACTTCCTGGTTTTCCAGTCTCACCTGTTTAAGAACAGCTGACACAGCACACATGGATGCGCTGCTCCTGTCTGGGGGAGGGCCTGTTTGTCACCCTTTTAACCACTCACAAAAGGAATCACCTCATTTAGGAATCATGATGGTACTGACTCTTAATATCAACCAGAAGAGCCTACCAGCTACACTGGGAGATTGAAAAAACCTGTGTTGGGTTCTATTTCAAACTCTGGAGAGGGAAAAAGCCACTTGGGATTTGCATGCACTGATGATTTCAAAATCCTGCTCAGCAGGAATTTCTTCTTCTGCACATTTAGACACAGCCAATATTAAACCTGGCAATAGGAGAGAAATTCTTCAGATATCCAACATCAAAATACCTGGTGTTCATGTGCATTCTACAGCAAAATAACCGGGTTTCCAAAATATTACATCAGAGGGTTTGGAAATTAAAGTCTTTATTTGCATAATATAAATCCACCTATAAATTGCCTGTAGATGAAGCATAACATGCAACTGAAATAACATATACGATACTACTGTTGTATTCTTCATGCAAAGCTGGCTGCCTAGAGTCTTCTCCTTCCAAATCCAATGCAAGACAAATGGTACATCTCTAGAACCCAACACAGTTGGGCTGTTGTCTTTGCCAACAACTACCTAAACAAATAAGCAGTGGATAATGAAGCTTAGCTTTTACCTGCTATTACTGCACATCTATGACAGCCCAAGAGGAAAGATAACCAGCTCCAGCCTCTTGACTTGGTAAAAAAAAATCATAACATTATATGTTTTTTCTTAAGTCTGTGTTGCAAGAGAAGACGCTTTACAAGAACACAAAGTAGAGGAAAGCAATGTAATTGATAATTCATCAAAACAAAGCCATAAAATACTATGCTGAAAAATGTACTTAATAAATTTTGTCATAATATTGTGATGTTCTACATTTTCATGACTGCCACTGTCAAGTGAAAGTTTCATGAAATACAATGACTTGCACAGATTAAATTCGTACTTCATATTCAATAACAGTTATTTATACAAACATTAACCTCTGCATAGAGACTACCCTTCCTGATACAATGCCTCCTTATGTATAAACACAGTTTTTATTACACTCCCATCTGCATTTTATTAGTTATTTTAGACAGCACTTTACTGTGGAGAAGTTTCAAGTTTAATCTAAGGCAACTTCTGCATCCCAGCTGAAAAAGTAGCAGCTATGAAAAGTAATTTGCAGTTAGTCACATCATCAAAAGTTGGTTTACATTTACTCTATGTGAAGTTAAATTACCATTCCAACGTGAAACGCAGAAAACTGGAATTCACTTATGATGAAGGCCTTGCAAAACCTTTTTCAAGCCGTGAGCATGGTCTGTCCCATCTGCTCAACACATATAGTTTCCATCAGCATTAGAAAGCTGTATGCAAGTCCTGATGGGGAACACATGTTTATTACTTGAGTCCCCTGAGTAATCACATATCATGAACAATCAAATTTTCAATAGAGTCTATAGACTTTTTGTTTATAACTCTGTGTACCTTCGCAATGTAGAATCTCGGTATGTGACAATCCCTCCAACATCACAATATTTAAGGAGCCAATATTTGAGGAATGGGTTTCACAAACTCCTACACATGCCAAATCTTTCTCAAACATTGCATTCTCAAAAAAAAAAAAAAGAAAAAAAAACCAAAACAAACAAACAAAATCAAAAAAAAACCCCAAAAAAACACAAGAAGAAAAGAAAGACAGCAGTCTGCTCAGTTTGAATTCACCTGCATTCAAATTGATGCTGGAAATGATGGTTCTTCCAGGTGCATTTGGTTCCTACATATGCTCAGCATATTTAACGAAACCTACTTCAAAACTGTGACAAGTGCATGCAAAGACCTGGACAGTAAGCTGCCTAATTTCTTCAGTCAAATGGTGTTTGAAAAGCTTCAAGTATCCACTGCTCATCTGACTAAGGAGTGGAGAGAATGCAGAAGAGAGGGCATAGGAACAGAACAAAGCAAAAATCTTTTCTGAGCTTCAAGCAAAAGAACATTAATGTTTCCACAGTTTTTGGGGGGTAGTAATTGAGTGCCCAGACTGGAGATGAAGAAGCTAAAATGCAGTAATACTTCATCTTTCACCATTTGGTGCAGAAGTCTAGCAAGCTGCTATCAAATGTAAATATAGTGGCCAAGGGCAAAAGGACCAAAATTGGGGTGGTGGAGTAGAAGGAAAATGATGAGCAAGAATTATGGATACATTACTAACAATACCAAAAAAATACAAAAGGAAAAACCAGAAGGTGGTGGTTTAGAAGGAAGAAAAAGAGGAAGAGAAAAAGAAAGGGATCTTTTCTTTTCCTCACTCATCAAGCCTGCAACAATGAGGCAGGAAAAACAGAAACTTCAATTCTTTGCTACTTCAAGTTCTATTGTTGGATAGAGCTAATGATGGACATCTCACAGGTCATTCAGCCCTAGGAATGAACCAATTTGGAAAGTTACAGAAAAGCTTTCCTGGTAAAAGGCACCTGCAAACTAATAGCAGCAGTTGTGTTCCTGGAGGTTCAAAGATTTTGTTAAATTTTGAAATTTCTCTTAGCAATAACTAGAGGGTGCTTCAGCAGACAATGCTTTTAGTATTCCAGTAAGTCAAGTGACTTCAAATATAGTAAAAAAAAAGTCTTTAAGTGCCCATTCTGTACCTCCATAGTTACACTCCACTAGCACAAATGTTACATGAAGATTTACATTAAAAAGATTGTCTCCTGTGCCTTATAAAATTTTTTAAAATTTCTATTGTTTGCAAAAAACTATGACAAATTACTCATCACAAGCTTAATGATGACTCATATATTGGCAAAATGGACAAAATTACAAATTGCTGATTTTTTATCCTGAATCTATGTTAAACTGAAATATGTTCCTTTAAATCAAATAGGTTTATTTCAGGGATGCAGCTGCAATGTGTAACTCGGGGAGGGGGTTGTGTGGCAGGGGGAGAGGTGGATGGGATATAAGAGAATCTAGAACTTTGCAAAAATCATTCTATCTTTTAGAGAAATGCAACTGATATTCTCTTGAAGTACATTTCCACGACTATGAGGCTACCAAATTTTATACCAGCTGGAGATCATCTCCCATACATTATTTTCTCCTAACAAGGAAGATGCACTTGTTTTAGATTTGGAGTTAGGCAGAAAGAATAAAAATCTAACAAAGAGAGAACAAAGAAATGCACTGCATGACTTTTTTCCTTTTCATTAAATATTTTCTTCTAATTAAGCTTTAATTTTGTAGGAAAATATCATGGGTTTATATATTTAAAAATTCATTATGTACAGAAAATAATTAGAACATGCAAAAGCCTCTGCTTTAATTTGGGGCAAGAGAGAAAATTGGCCAAAATATTTGCTTAGCATCAGAGGCAGAGAATCCGTGGTCCTAAATCTTATAGGAAAGAGAAGGAACTAAACATAGTAATATTTAACAGTAATATAATGTTAAATGTTCATCTACACAAAACAAAACACAACAACAACAACAATAACAACAACAACAAAAAATGTTGCTTAGCCATGCCTTAATTACTAAGCCATGTTTTTTAAAAAATGTAATAAAGAAAACTATTTTTTCAAAAGAAACAGTTAAGCAACAAAGCTATTTATGCAGTTTTCTCAGCACTCAACATAGGACTAAAGAGCCTGCAATTTTCAAGGTGATTTGCAATTTCCATTAATTTGTTGGAGGTTTTGTAGCTCAATAATGAGACACTTTCATCAGTTATTAGTGAATCAGAGCTGTTTGCAGCTTTAATTCAAACACAGTAAATACAAATGCAAATGTGCACATGATTTTTTTTTCCTATTATTATTTCTAGAGGGTAAAAGAAGGCAAATGATCTTCAGGAGAATGGGAATGTTCATCATTACTTGCCTTAAATTGGTTAACAGCCCCATACCACTGGAAGTGAACTGCGGGTAGATGGTGAATGCCAATATTTGGGTTCCCATGAACTGCAAATGGTCATTTGGGGATGGACTGCTGCCTTTACTCCCCCCAACACCTGAAAATCTAGAGCTTTTTTCTACATTATGAGATGCCATTTTTGGACTGTTATAAAGATATGGTTTTATTCCCTCATCAGGTTCTTGATTCAAGGGTAGATTTCTTGATGTTTAGGGTCTATGGTAATTCTGGCCTTTTAGATCCAGCACCTTAAAGTCCTTGACCAAGTCTGTAGACTACATCTATAGTTTGGAGTTTTGATGGAATGGATTAAAATGAGACCCTAAAAGAGAAGATTGAACTGTATATTAAGATGCCTGAAGATTCAAAAAAAGACACTCAGAACTGTTCACAAGGTGACCAGAGGGATTCCTAATGTCTGTTGAAGCTGATGTAAAAATCAATGTCAACAAAATTAGATGTCACTGAAATCCTATTCTTTCAAAGCATCTTTGGGCATCTACCCCTATAGCTCTGGTCCGGAGAGATGTAAAATTATAATTTTTTCCTTTCAATTAACAAGTATAGAATACTCCCTTCTTCCAAACCAAGCTGTTAATTAAAAAGAAGAAAAACATTTACATTAGAGATGGGTAACACAGAGGTTCTACTCAATAGCCACTTGATGGCAGCGTCATGTATAAAAAGATTTGCCTGCGAAGTTAAAATTTTAAAGAAATCCCTTCAATAGCAGTAAGAAGCCAACCCAAATGATACCTTGATTATTTCAGAGTATNCTTACTCATCAGTTTGCACTTCAGCCTGGAGAGCAGTCCCAGACTTTCAGCTGGGCAATGGGAAGGACTAGATCCCTGTGCTGAAAGTGAACCAGTTAGGAACTGCCTTTTCCTTCCAGGATGTCCAAATGTGATCACACCCAACTTCAGGCATTTTTAAACTGGTTTGAAAAACAGATCATTCCCAACAGGTAATGACAGCTCAGCATATTGAAAGCATTGGTCGATAAAATATTTCAATAATGCAACTGCAAAGACAGCTCTGTGAGGAA
>VWZV01000538.1:203959-235934 GCA_013397155.1 Irena cyanogastra
TATGGTTTACAATAGAAGCTGAACGAGAAAGTCCATCAAGTGCAGAATAATAAACAGAAGTAATGTTTTAGATCTAAAACTAATGTTACATTTCTCATTACTTTTGTGAGTCACAAATTAATATGGAATATCTCAATAGTTCAATTGTACTTAAGTTCTAAAATTAGATAAGAAATTTCCAGAAAACTTTGGAAAAATAAATTGAAAAGTATTTCCTCCCCTTCCTCCACTAAAACCATTCTGCATGAAATTAATTAACATTAAAAAAAACTAGTTCTCCGATAGTTCTATCAAATCAAATTCAACACACGATGACAGCAAGATAAAAATACCAAACACTGCTGGGACCATTTTTCCATCAGCAACTTGAAAAATGTTTTTAGGTCTTATGTGAACCTTAATGTAGTCAAGCCTGACTTCCTAAATTTTTCAAGATGTTTTATTTCACTTATTTATATTTAAGCTATAAACACTGTTTTATTTTATACCTAACAACAACTGGGACTGGGTGGGTGAATAGAGAGGAAGGGAGGAAGTGGGACAAAAAGTAGGAACTGTCAATTCAATTTCCAAATGTAGCATTACTATGTTCATTCCTGTACTGAGTACTGGATTATATTAATCTTCATTTTTGTATTAACAAAAAGGACAAAAGATTACTGTAATCTGAAAAAAATATTATTTCAGGTAAACTTAAAGAATTTGAATCACATACGATTGAAATATGGACATAATAGCTGAAATTACTTCTCTTCATGCATAAAAGAAAGTCCTGAGGCTGCAACTCAGGAATTAATCAACTGTATATGATTTATGAACAATTTTTTTTTAATGAAAGAGTCCACAAACCTGCTCCTCCTCAAACTAGGGAGGCAGCAGAGGAGTTTGCTCATTTATTAAGGACCATCTACCTCAGTATTCATTTTTATAGAACTCCTTTTTCATTGCTACGAGCCAAAATTTTTTATTTCACCATTTGGAAAATATATAAAAGGGGCATTGGCAGGATTGACATATTCCTGACTAAATCTTATGAACATGGTGTGATAGTCTATTGTTCATCAGATTTACACTTTCAGCATGGTGGTAGACACACAGAAAACTGTCCTGGAAATGAAGAACCTGGAGGACCATTCTGCAGACCACAGTCAAGCAGGGTCCAGAGCTGATGGTGATCACTAAGTCACAGAATACAATCAAGACTAATAAAACCAAGTAATTTCAAATTTTAGTGGTGAAAATGAGAAAAAAAAGGGTTTGGTTTGTTTGACTTTTCAGTTTTCTCATTAAATTTAAGTCTATTCCTTGGGAATCACAAAGCTTTAAAACTGATCACTTTGGAATTGATAGCACAAATAACTGCCAAACGTCGCAATAAATCGCAGTTCCATGTTCACGCTGATATTATGCATTTTGGTGGAGGCTGCTCTATAGGTGAGCTTAAAAGTGTTTCAAAGAGGAGGTTGTAATTTCTTGCTGCACAAGAGTAACATTCTTGTTAATGGAAGGGAATCGAGCAGAGGACAGAAGGTACTGGCAGAACAAGAAGTGCTGATTTTTGCAGCAACAAAGCAGAAAATGTAAGCAAGGTGCAATGACTTGAGGTGGAGAGAAGCTGGAATGGTGAAGAAGCCTGTGGATGTGGGTGGCAACATTAAAAAAAATCTTTCTAAAAAATTATGAAACTTCATGCTCAGGTTCTGAGAGAATCTTGTCTTAACCAGTTACTAATATTCAGCATTTTATGTGTTGGGAAATTTTGGAGTTTTTGTTTTTGTTTTGCTGGGTGTTTTTCTGCTTGTTTGCTTGTTTTTCATTTAAATTGACAATAAAATGACCTTACAATTTTTTTGGTAGAATACAGATAAGATGTTTGCAAATGTTACTTATCTTTGAAGCTTTATATTGCCCTTCCCTTGATCTGCTAAGCAGTTAATATTTCATAATTAACCAAATTGTTCAGATTTCCACATCAGTTTCTTTCCTTTCTAGAAACAATTGATGAGCAATAACTACAAATGTTAAATGCCCTATAGATATTTCTTCTTAACATTGTTTCTTTACTTATTTCTTTTCTTTTTTGGTTCTTTAAAGAATCTTCTCACTTCTAACAGTGTGAATCCCTTAATAATTAGGTGGAAGATGCTTTCATACAAAGATATATAAAAGCAAACTGCACACGCAACTTCATGAGAATATGTAAAAGCCTTCCTTATATTGCTATTGGTTATTTACTTATCAACACATACACACCATACTGGGAAAGTATTTCTATTTACTGGAACAGAATGGACTAAACAAGAAAATATGACAAAGCAAAATTCATGACTTGTAAATATCAGATCAACAATAGCTTCAACAGACACATGGAATAGTATTTAAGATTAGCCAGACTACTTAATCCTAGATTTTTTTCAAAAATAGATGTAATTCCCAGATTTCCCATCTTTCTCTCTTGAGTCCAAGGCACACAAGCATCACATTGCACCAAATTAATCATACTAAATACTTAATAGACAAATACACTTAGTTTTTTTTTTCTTCTACTTGTTAATGACCTCCACAGACATATCTTTCAACTCAGAAGCTGCTGGTCTTATTCCTGACTGTACTTTTGCATTGAATTGCCCCTTTTGCATCTTCATGAGCACTGCAAAAAAAATCTTGCAGAATGGCTGATAATGCTTGATTCCAGATTTGATAGCATTCTCATAATTTATTTGTGTCATCTGATAACATATACATGGAGAGTGATTTTGCTACTCATGAACAACAAAATATTTTATATTTTGAAGATTATCATCTTTTAATATAAATATTAAATTTGTTCCATGCGTCTGTTGCTCTACTTACAAACCTACTCTTTTGTATCAAAGATCATAACGCATAAGTATTTGTCAATTTAGTGGTCATCTTCAAGTAGAGAAAAAAAAGTACTTACCATGGAAGAAAAGTTACACCAGAAAAATTGTCCCCTCCCACCCCATTGCCAGCCTCATATGAGCATACATGAACCTTTCCTTCAGAAATAGTGTTACACTGTGCTGAGGGTTCTGGCTGATGTTATTCCTAAAGTTATTTGGAAACTTGCAGTGGAGACACTGCTTCAATGGGAACAAGGCACAGAAGGATTGACCCCACAGTAACATAACATAAAGAAGTGTTCTATAGAATATAGGACTTGTTGTTGTTGTTTTGAAACACAGACCTCAGGCACTAGTAAGAAACTTCCCAAACCTTTCAATTTAAACAGATTTATCAAGACACTTTAGCACATATTTTATAGTACAAAAGCAGTCCAATTAAGAAATGATTAGAAGCTGTCTGAAAAATATCTGAAAAAATAACAATGCTGCAGAACTCATTCAGTTTGGAGCCATTTCCCCTTGGCCTGTCACTCCATGTGCCTGTAAATTGTCTCTCTCCATCTTTCTTGTGTGCTCCCTGCAGGTACTGGAAGTCCACAATTAGGTCACCCCAAATCATTTTCTTTTCCAGACTCTCTCTCAAAACATCCCATTAAATCTGGAATTAATTTATTTCAGTCCATTTTTTTAGGTTGCTATGCTTGCTATTCTTTTACTATGTACAAGCAACATTACAACAAGCTTTGACAGAATGCCAGCTATTTTTACAGAGAAGAAGAAAAATAGAGCCTTTGCTTTAATTTTAAGCATAAAAACAAATGGAATTAAAATAGCTAAATCTAAAACAGTCTACAATATGCAGGAATTAAAATGTGCCTTTAGGAGACTATTCGCTTTTTAAGGCTTACTTCCTTTATTTCTAAATTCTGTGTCAACATTCTGTGATGCTTAAGCTAGTCTTTAAGTTAAAGAGAA
Organism: Irena cyanogastra; assembly: GCA_013397155.1. Lineage (NCBI taxonomy): Eukaryota > Metazoa > Chordata > Aves > Passeriformes > Irenidae > Irena > Irena cyanogastra. The sequence goes on from VWZV01000538.1 coordinate 207,802, forward strand.
ATACACAACCAAGTATTTTTCAACATATTGAATTATATTATCTCGGGAAAAAACCTTTCTATGACAGGAGTAAGTATCGTAATTACTTAATGTCAGTTTTTTAAATGGTAGAAGGAGTTTGGACTTTTTATTCAGTAACTGTTTGATGTTCTGTAGTATACACAAGATCCCATGTCCCACAATAATCTTGTGTGTCCTATTTCATAATACTTTTGATACTCTATATTTAAAAACTGAATGCAATCCTAACCAAAGTGACTATGTATGTTTCCACTTTTTAAATAAGCAGACTGCTAAACTCAAGGTGTTAGTAAAATAATTTTTAGCACAAATTTTTCACAATAATTTATAACATTTACAATGTTCAAAGAAACATTGGATCAGTCAAATGCTGGCAATAGGCTAATGGTTATCACAGCTAAGTTAATGTCAGCTTAAGAATGACATAACATTTCTGTTTCCAAAACTGGTGATGCTAATCAAAATGTGGAAATCACACAGCCACCTGGGATGGATGGGAAAGTTTAGACATGACATCCACAAAGTATGTGGTTTAGGAGTGACAAATTAAGGTTCTCAAGCAGCTGCAATGTTTTCAATTGGGACAAGCTGGTAAAAATCACATGGGGTGAAGCAGAGATCTCTTTCAGAACACATAATTGGGCTAAGAATAAAGAGAGACAGAAACAGGAATTTGCTCTGAAAGGAAGGGGAACCTACAGGAGAAAAGCAAAATAAAAAGTGTGTCCAGCAGAAGAAAGTAAAACAAAAACCTACCTTGATATTAGAAAGAAGGACTGGGTGGCATGAAACATTATGCTTTGTAGAACAGTACATGTAAGGCTTGAAAGGGTTTGACTAATTTTTCCTTTTTTAAAATTTTTTATAAAAAAAATAATCTTTGTAGGAATAATTGTTTAGGAAGAACAATCAGTCAATAAGGTTATTAGTTTAACAGTTATTTAAACACCAAGAGCATTTACTGTAGGTGCATATCAGAAAATGGTTGAGATTTTCTACTGAGACACCCAATTGTGGCCAGTGGATTCTGATGTGTAAGTTCAACTACACATTCAGTGTCTTGCAGGTAAAACTAATGCAAAACATTTCAAATGTAGAGCAGAGATAAGGTGAATACAGAGATTAGAGAATTTTGCTATAAAGAATTTGTACCCATGGAAACCTCCAGGACCAAAATTGGAACACATCAAGTTCTATTTTGTCATATCATTTTCCATATTGGACAAGGCAAAGGGAAGGTGTTCTTGGCAGTGGAAAATACAGTCCATAAAAGGAAAAAATTTAAAACATGCAATTTTTCCAACAGTATTTTTACAAGAGACAGACTACCCAACTAAGGGCCAATCCAAATATATGCAGCACATGGAAAAAACTAATTTAACAAACTCTACTACATGACGTTGTGCTACACCATCATGGGGCAGGCATCTACACATAGCAAAAGACAATTCATGTCTGTGATGGCAATTCAGGAAGCATGCAAGGAGGGGTTATTTCAGGAAGCAAAGCTCTTCTTATTGAGGTTGAAGGATGTTGAAAATTAAGGGCAAGCTTTGTTTTACAGATGAAAAAACGTAGCTACCCAACATACACATAAGGTGCTAAATACAGGGAATGAACCTAAACCAAATGATCCCCTCCAAGACTGCACCCAGCCATGACCACAAGTCAGTGGGATCAGAACAGAGCCAGACCAAAGGAACCTCCATTCTCCTACTGATCCCTACAGTGGGGAAAGCAGGATCCTCAGCACCAACTGTTTCACTGCAGATCAGGTCCTATTGCTACTCACTACTTGCTAATGTAGACATAGACAAATTATATTTATTTGGAGACTGAAACAGGGCTACATATGGAGAATTTCACCTTTGACAAGTACTAACTTCATTTACATTAACACCTGTCTAGACTGTTTTCCTAAGTATAAACATAAAAATCTCCTTAGTGTATTTGGGCCCTTCTTACTTAATTAACCATATGTGACGTAAAGTGATACAACCCAGTTAAAGGTATGTCATTGTTGATAGGATCAATTACAGTCAGACATAAGTATTCATTGCTTATACCATCTGTGCTGTACTCCTAAGTGCAGAACCTTGTCAATGAAAGTATACACAGATTAACTGTATTCGCTTTCATTAAAAACCACCAATCTGGTTCGTCAGCTCCAGGCGCTTTCTGTTAAAAAGTTGCAATATTATAATGCACAGTCACCTTCTCCTTCCAGCATACCATGGCGAGATAATTTGAGAGGTTTAGCATAATATTTGTGATTATTCCACATCTTGAACGATTTTATTCTTAAATAGTGGCAACTGTCCAAGAACCTTCTAAAATTCTACTTATATACCAGCCTGGGAAATCATTGTGGTCATGGCAGGGAAGTAAACTTTGCCTGCTCTGCTACCTTTTTATCAACATTTTCCAAGGCTTCTGTTTTTCGCTGCTTTTCTTCAATATTACAGGATCTGGTCATACCACATTTGAGGAGGAAAAAGCTCCCAAAACAGTAATTCAAGCCTCAGAACCCTTCAGTTGCCATGTATTTATGCCTACAGACAAACACACACATGTAGAAATACTACAACTACTGTCATGGCTTTGATGCTAGCTGCAATGAGAGATCACAGACAGATTAAACTAATACTCCTGAAGTTAATTAACAATTTCATGGATGATACTTGTCCATAAAAAGCTATATGATGTGTTCAGCTCTATAGGGTTTGGCTTAGGTCTTATTTTCATTCCTATCATTACTATGAGAAAATTATTTTTATTTAATAACATAAGATAGGCAGCCCAGTCCCTGGATGGGTGAGGAAAGGGTTTAAAGGACCAGTTTGGAACATGAGAAAAAGCTACATAACCACACATCTTTAGAGACCAAAAGTTCTAAAAGCAGTTTGAAGCACAATTTACATTTTTTTCCCTCAGAATTAAGGAAAGAAATTGATGGGGTAAAATATGTTTCTAATCAAGCTCCCTCTAAAGACGACAACTTCAAGAAGGACAGGAACCAATGTTCTACTGTTAAATGATTACAATTAAAACTCTAATCAATACAGGTCACACGAAAAAGCAGGATGTACATCTAAGTGCATTTCTCTCTTCTGGAATATTTGAAGGCCGTGCTTAAGGATCCTCATGAAGAAAAGCAAGAAGGAATGAACAAGATGCACTTCTATTGCTATTATTTGCATACTGGTTTTGTATCTCTGTGTTTAATTTGGAAGGGATTTAGAGGCACACCCATGTAGGAAGAGTCTGGTCAGTTTAAAACTGGAAAAAAGAAAAAGGCAACAAATCAACCAAAAAACAATTTTTGGCTGATAAGGACTTATCCCTGTGTTTATTGTAAACTAGATCTAAGGACCTGATCTCCTGAGATATTAAACAGTGCTGATGAGGATACTGACTAAAAGTTAAAATAATCTAGAAGAAATAACATTATGGAGAATAATATAGTAATTACAAAATGAGAAAAGTTAAAACAATACTAATTTAGGATAAGCATGCTTTTTTTTTTTAAAGAGCTGAAAGTAAATCACACTTTGGGATGCTGGAAAAGACATTTAATAAAGAGATATTTATTTGAAATCTATAGCGGGGTGCCTAGAATATTATGATTGTGTATAACACAACTCCTGTTTACAGCACCTTTTAAAGATAAACGTAAAAAAGGAAATTTTATAAAACATAAAAAGTTCTTCCTTCACCTACCCAACATCACATGCAAGCATTTTAATGAAGCCATTTTTATGACATGATGGTGCATGCATGACTCAGAACAAGAAAAATTTAGAGTAATTGTCATAAAAATATCTGAATTCATTTATAAATAGCTATTAGCTTTTATAGTACTTTATATACTTTAGTAATATTTTTCATGCTATATTGACAAACCAAAACCTCACAAATATCTACACAAAAGAGCCTGAAATTCTCTTCTCCTTTTGTTCTCTATATTCATGATCTCAAAATCTTAACTACTTTTCACTTATAACAAAAACCATATGTAACTTGTTCTATAGGAGCACAGATGATATGATTTTCACATTAATTGCTGACAGATACACCTTTGAAGCATTTTTTGAATCTCATCTGGAGGACAATGTTAAAGCAAACTAAGCAGAGAGGTTTGCTGTGACACCACCAAACAACAGTTACATGATTATGTGGAGCTGTCAGAGTTGGCAGGTTCAAAATCCCAGTATAGAACCAAACAGCTTGCTTGATTTTTGAAGCCAAAGAAATTACATAACAAGAATTTTGTTTGTGCTGGGAAAATGTTCTCTGTACCCTTCCAGGCCTTCCATGAGCATTTTTCAAAAGGCAAGCAGTGGCTTATTTGCCTTGAGAAGACATTTTCTTGCACTGCACAAGCCAAATGCACACATCTGAAAGCAAAACTCATCCTCTGTGTAGTGCAGGCATACAGACATCATATAATGTGCTCTTCTATTAGAGATGCAAAGGATGTGCACAACACAGTCTGTGCTGAATAGTTTCAGAAATGTACATTTGAATTAAAAGCATGGATTTGATGTAATTGCACCTGGTTTTGGCTCTGCACTATGATGTTTGCACGAAGGCTTCCAGCTCAGATACCTGCTTGAAACACCACAGACCAGAGATGGCTATGAAGGTTTCAGGCTGGAGAATGAAGATAAAAGTGTTAGATAAAGGTCTCAGAAGTTAACAGTGCTTGCTGCAACAGCAAGTCTCGTCACACTGCCTCAATCCTTCCTTTTCTCCTCATTACAGACAGACTAATTGGGATGTAGCACAGCATTTGTACAACTGCAGTACTTTTGCCATCTTGCTCTAGGAAACAAACTTTATGAACAAAGGAAACTAGAATTCTAAAATTCCTTTTCAGGTGGTTACACCTCTTAAAAATGCCACTAAATAGCCATTAGGTATGTTATGCCACTCATCCTTATAATTCATCTATACTACAGCATATATTTTAATAACCATTGTATACGACAAGCTAGTGTTTCAAAAATAACAAGTTTCATAATTATCATTATTTCCCATAGTGATCACACTTCAGGAAAAATTGCCCCAGGAAACTTATAACATTAAGACATCGTTTTTGTAAAGAGATCCATCTGAATTTAAAGTGGATTCAGGTGTTCAGGTATTCAGAGTTTAACAATGTGCTTTGTAGAGAAAATAAAGTTGTGGTAAAGTTTTTTATTCCCCCAAATTACAAAAAAACTGCCATTTTACAATTTTTAATAAAAGGTCAGGAAGGCCTGTTTCATCATGAATAATATTACACAGTCTTGTAAGAAAACAATGATTAATTTGAGATAGAAAAACTATAAAAAAGAAGAAAAAAATCAGAATCTCTTTTGAAAAACAGATTCTCTCAATTTGGAATTTTTTCTCTCTATTTGGACATAAAATTGAATTAATTCTTTCGGCAAAAATTTTTACTACATATATTCTAGTGAAATCCATCTGGAAAAGAAATAGCAATTCAAATGGCAACTATTATGGCATTTACAACACTTTGAAATGAATTTTATAGGAAGAATATATGATCAACACAACAAAAACTCAAAAAGAGGTCTTACTGGTTATGGCACCAGCCTTGAGATGGCAGATGTAGATTAAACCCCTCATTCCAGTCCAGACCACTTTGTCAGCTGACCCCAAGATCAGAGATCCACAAACCAGCAAGGTATCAAAACCTTTCCTGATGGAGTTTGGGTACTTCGAAGATCTCAGCTTTGGTGTCTTTCTTTGTTTCCTTCTTTCTCTGCCTTTTCTGTAAGTCAATAAAATAGGTCTAGTAATCCTGTCCTATAAGTTATAAATAGAGTTCTAAAAAATTCATAAATAGCTTAACTGATGCAAAATAGGCAACCCCCAGCCTTCACTGAAAGTCTGGAAGAGAAAGCACACAGTAAATTGCCAAGACACTTTGAGAAGGCTTTAAAAACATTTGTATCAGCAGTCAATGGTCTCTTTCACTTGTTTCCCTAAGAAGATGAATTTCTGCCATTCTACCTTTTTCCCCTAGAAAAGAAAAAAGACTCTTTGCTCCTAGTCTCATGCTGATCCAGGCTGATGTTGTTCATTTTAAACAGCGGCTTCCTCTATGATTGCCATTATTGCTGCTTCAAGTTTTCACTACGCTTGAGTGAAGTACCCTATTTCCTATTTTAGTTCTGCCTCTTCAGCACTGTTCCTACCTAAGATTTTTAAACACCGTATCCTCAAAGCTTTAACACACAGAGCTTCAGATGACCATCCTGTACTCAACACAAAGTTCAAAGCCGAGATATGTTTCCAAAGTCCCTCTGGACAACGTTTGTCATCTATGCAAACTCTGAGCAGACAAAGGATAGGGAACAGATGACAACTGAAATTGGAACAATATAATCTTTATAAAATGCAGTGATCCAGAATACATCTGCCACTCAGTCTCTGCATTTATGTCCTCAACACCCACAAGCAGAACAACCAAGAGTCCTTTCCTATTTCTTACTGGAGGTGAGTACTGCAGCTGGCTGAGTCCAGCAGAAACTAATGCTAAGGTATCTAGGATGCAAGCGACCCCACTCAAACATAAATCACAGCTCAGCACAGCCATGCAACAAACTAAGAAATGTTTTACATACAGTTGACACCTTGTATTGACTTTTCACAGTCTGTATTGTCTCTTTAGCATGGACTTTATACTACTTGCCTTAGACAGCAAACGTCCTGAAAATTATGGAGTACTGGTACTGCCCACTACCTCCAACAAAACTCTGTAAATTAAACAGAGGCTATAAAAGCAGTTCATAGCCTTAGCTACCTTCAATTTCCTTCTGAACAATCACACAAGAATACAGAAATTAAATCCAGTTATTTCTAGGGAGCTATACTGAAAATCTGCTTAAATATAAGGAACACAAAAAAATCAATGAAGCATCTGAGACTGTTTTTGCTTTGCCACAGCAGAATAACTTCTTGGATGCTGAGAGTGAGTTTGGATAGCCAAGCAATAAGAAGAAACAAAGTAATCTTCACATTCTTGCCAGGATTGGATTTTTTGCCGTATTGGATGGAGGGGAGAGAGGGGAAGTGAACCTAGTTGTTTATATATAGTTTATGTATGTTTAATATAAATGAACAAGACTCAAAGTTTGGTACTGGTCTATTAGCCTCAGCTTTAAAGTTTTCAAATATAGTTAAATGAAACCAAATGCAGTTAAATGAATTCGAACTGATTTCTTATAAAACACTGAATTCTTGTGCTTTTTGTGGTTATCTGGTATTCACTTCCAATAACTGAGCCAACAGAGCTCAGATCTGGAAAATCAGCTTTGCTGAAAATAGAAAAGCAACTCTTCTCTAACATTTACACTAACATCTTCTGGAAAAAAAACCAAAACAACAAAACAACCAAAATTCCAAACCCAGCAATCTTCTGTACTCCATTTGAAAAGATGAATAAATGTCAGTACCAGGCATTTTCCCCATTCTGGCCAGCACTGGCTATCTACATGAAAACACAAAATTGCTGGTAAATCAGACAGCTGCTTACCTGCTCTGTTTTTCTTTCAAACTGCCACCTGGTCCCAACCCACATCTCCCTGTCTGTGCCACTTCCCAACAGCTCAGAATGAAGCTGAGTGCAAAGTCAATGCCACAAGATTTAAAACCAAACCACCTCACATATTTTCTCATCAGTCATTATTCAGAACTTATTTTTCACTCTTCAAGGAAACAGCTTTCCTCTAGAAAACTCTTGTCTGGTCTTCCTAACATCAAGGAGGGGAGTTGTTTACTCTGTGTAAATATTTCTTAGATTATAAAAAAAGTATTGATGAATTCATTTTTTATTAGATGTCTCTCAAACTCCACCTGGTTTCCAAGATCAATCAAAAAAATGAACTAGATGTCACTCACATCAGTGAAAAAGCAAACATACGTAACACTTCAAGTCTGTAAAGTATACATGGAGACAGCTTGCAACTCACACTCTCTTGCCATCCCCCATTATATTTCATCTTTTAGAAGAAGCATTCCTCTATCCAAATTAAATGCACTACTTTTCAGTTATCTCTCTATGAACATCTGGCCAACTCAAGCTGTGCATCATTAAAACAAAAATTTAAAACTTGGTCTCACAGAAGTCCCTCTTCAGTTTTTCTGAAACCTTTAACAGCTGGCCTTCACTGATAGGACTAATGAATTTCCTTCTGTGGTAAGATAGGTAAGATACTCATGTCATCAGTTGTAGGTATGGCCTTTCCTGTCTATGTAATCTACCAAATGTTCCAAAATATTATGTTTCAATTATGTCATGTCATCATTTTCTGGCTTGGACAAACGTTTATGCTCAAACCCATCTGAGTTTTTCTCTATTACTTTACATGCTTCTTATTGTCCTAGGGAGTTACAGCTGAAAAAGCACCTTTACCTATGTTTTGGCCTGCTATCACTTTCTCAGTCTCCCACCAGAGATTTTCTCAGCAAAATGTCATGGTTTTAAAATATTTTTATTTACCATAACTACAAAAATTGAGAGAACAGCAGTGCCCTGGATGCTCAGACCACATATAATACTAGCCCATGGCCAGCAGTGTGTTTTCTTCCACCTACATTTAATTATTATTTAGATTACATTTAGATCTGTGTCTTTTTAGAGCTCTATATTCAGTAGTCTTCCATGAAAAGAGCTCTTCAGCAAAATCAGGCAATCAAATTTTCTGATGTTTTCTGCACTATGACCTTCTTGTGAATGAAATTAAGGAGGAAAAGCACTTAACTTTGGTTCTAAAATGTTTCAATTTTTCACTTGATGTCCTACTCTTTTAATGGTTCCTCATTTTTCTCCACGACCTATTTCCTGAGTCAGTCTTCATTTTGCCTTCACAAAGATGCAATGGCATGTCAATGGTAATTATATAGATCACTCTGGAATAAGACAATGATATCTCCATACATACCAGTGAATAAAAAAAAATATGAGGAATTTACTTGTAGAGATTTATTAGTGTGCTGATGTTAGAGCCTATATATTCACAAACATGTTAAAAATTATTCTACTGACACTCATTACACTACAACTATGCTGAGCTGAATTAAATCACAAAATTTTAATAACTATTCAGAAATCAAAATACTGAACTTTCCAGTAAGGAACATAACCTTCCTGGAAGAGTTGAAAGCTCTTAAAAAGCCCCAACAAACTAACTTGTTTTCTTCCAAATTTTTGTTTGATATCGTATTCAGCCATCATATCTAAAAAGATTGCCAAAATGAAGCCTTATAGTAAAGCTGACGAAAACCACAGATTCCAAAGGATCCTGAAACAGTAGTCATGCACAGAGAAAATTTAGATTTTATATCCAAGTCTGAGTGCCAATATAATATTCATGAGAAGAAAAATTATACATTGAAGCATTCAATATATTAACGAAATTTAAAATATAATAAATGTTAATTTCCAGATGTGCCTATTTATAGGCTATTTTCTGCTGCTCAACTTTGTAACCTCAAAGTAGCTTCAAAATATGAGGTTTTGCTATTTGATACATGAACATATTAATATATATTTCATATATAATACATATACATATTTTACTATAAAAACACATTTTTAAAAACAAACAAAGAAATCCTGAATGGTAAGTCTTGGTTTATATTCTTATTGCAAAACAGTCTTTCCAGGACAATATATAATTTACAATCTAAACATTGCTCAGTGCCCAGGAACAGCTGTTGTCATTGTCCAAATACCTTTTCAGTACATCTTTTTGGTCTTACTACTCCTTTACTGAAGATACTTTTCAAATTGCTTGAATCTTCACATGCAATTATTAATTTCTGAAAGTTATTTTTTGGCAAATACTGTCCTACCCAAGCACTCCACAAACCTTCTTCACTTTATCACTTTAGCTAGAAGAACACAGCACACCCATAGACGTGACCATTGTGTGGGAAAGCACCATTGCACTGCACTTTAACCGGCAGAAGACTGCCAAGGTTACTTTATTTTGGGCACCTGAAACAAACCTCTCATGAACAGATGTTTTTCAGAGTACCTATTTCGGTGCATCCAAAACACATTACCCCTATTGTCTTTTGATTGAGTCATGAGAGCTCTCAGGTGTGCACTGGATACTACAAGGACCTCCCTTAGGTACTCTGGAAATAAGGAAAGGAATGGGCCACTCTCTTAAAAGCCAGACTTGGTGGTCCTTGTGGAGTACTCCCAACCCGGGATATTCTGTGATTTTGAGTGCAGGGAAAGACATGCAAAATAAAAACTTAAACCACATAAAAGATATCCATTCTACATCTTCTGTTCAGCAATTTTAAAGCAGTACATAAATAAAATATTCCTTTGAAAGATAAAGATCATTCTAGATTAAGATGCAAGACTGAAAACTGGGCAAAATTAAAGTCAGATGTGTTATGTGCCCTTCTCTAAATGTAAGGACAAAACACTAGGGAAAGGAATATCATCATGGTGGCATGTTATTGAAACTCATTTTTCCCAGAACTTAACCTAAATCCCTCTGTAGAAAACAAGATGTCAATTTAAAGTGCTTCTTCAACTAACCTGAACAATTTAAGATTTGGAGTTCCCTGAATATTACAGCAATAAGAACAGCACGAAATACAGAAAAGTTTGTTTTACTTGAGATATTTGTCCAAGAGCAGCCAAAATTGCTTAGTGTCCTACACTAAATTACTTTTCTGCCCCAGAGAGAGGGTGTTCCCTCTAAACCAGAGATGATGATATAAGGATTTCAGAAACTATTGTTTGCATTTTACTGATCTTCAGATTGCTAGCACACAGAAATTTCAAATAAAGCACTGATAGTCTGAAAGTTCTAATTAGTTTGCTTCAAAAACACAAAAAAAAAAGCATTAAAAATATTTAGTCTTCTATTAGAGATATAGTATTTTTACTGCCTTTAGCATCAGGTTATCAAAGTACCCTCAGTAGTCTATTATGAACTAGGAGTGCCTGTCACAGTTGGTTCATTTCCTCTTGCCCTAAGGGGGACACTAAGTATAAAATATCATGCTTTGGTACGGTTTCTTCTCTTTTGTTATTTTAGCAAACATATACATACTTCTATGGCTGTGTCACAGACAAAGCTATATAAAAGAATCATGCCTTCCACTTGAATTTCTATAGGAAAGTGGCTCCACCACCCCAAATAGTCCTTAGAAAGGCTGAGGAGCAAGCTTTATGAAGAATCAAAAATGCTCTAGTGTGCATAAACTGTGTTCATTACAGTGATTTTTTTCCTCAAAATTAAGGTAATTTTTTTAAAGTAGCTTCAGCCGCTCAAGATAAAAAGTACTCTCAAGATAAAAAGTATGATCTCATACTGAAATCTTTATTCTTTGGGAAAATCTTGTCTTCGGAATGGTAGCTTTCATATCATGGAATCAGAGAATAAATTAATTTGGAAGGGGTATTAAAGTTATATCATAGAATGGCCTGGGTTGGAAGGGACCTGAAAGATCACCTTGTTCCAACACCCCTGTCCTGGGCAGGGACACCTTCCACTGCACAAGGTTGCACAAAGCTCCATCCAGCCTGGCCTTGAACACTTCCAGTGGTGGAGCAACTGCAACATTTCTAGGAAATGTGTTCCAGGGTCTCAATTCACAAGAAAGAATTTCTTCCTAACCTCCTCTAGACCTGCTCCTTGTCAGTTTGAAGCCATTCCCCCTTGTCCTGTCACCCCAGGTCCCTCTCCATCTTTCCTTTAGGCTCCCTTCAATTAGGTCACCCTGAAGCCGTCTTTTTCCCAGGCTGAAAAATTCCAATTCTCTCAGCCTTTCCTCCCAGCAGAGCTGCTCCATCCCTCTGATCACCTTGGTGCCTCCTCTAGCCTGGCTCCAGCAGGTCCCTGTCCCTCCTGAGCTGGGAGCCCAGAGCTGGATGCAGCCCAGCAGGTGGGGTCTCAGCAGAGCGGGGCAGAGGGGCAGAATCCCCTCCCTGCCCTGCTGCCCGCGGGGCTCTGGATGCAGCCCAGCACACGGGGGGTTCTGGGCTCCCAGAGCACGCGGCCGGGGCATCTCCAGCCTCTCACCCACCAGCACCCCCAGCTCCTCCCCAGGGCTGCTCTGGATCTGTTCTTCCCCAGCCTGGATTGGTACTGGGGGCTGCCCTGACCCAGGTGCAGCAGCTTGGACTTGGTCTGTTAAACCTCATGAGCTTCCCATGGGCCACCTCTTGAGCTTGTCCAGGTCCCTCTGGATGGCATCACATCCTTCAGGCATATCACACACACCCCTCAGATGGGTGTCATCTGCAAAACCTGCTGAGGGTTCACTCAATCCCCTCATCCATGTCATTAATGAAGATCCAAGAGTCATCTGAAGCAGGTCTGAGAGCAGGTTTCTCAGAAGCTTATCTAGGCATGTCCTGTACTCTTCTAAGAATGGAGATGCAATTATGAAATAGAAATATCACATCTATCAATCAGAGTGTTCCTGTAAAGGCACATCCACTTTCCCATAAATTTTCAAAGGTAGCTGCGGTCACTGTGGTGCTCTGTTTTTTGATTTCCTTCATAATGAACTCAAAGAGTTGGACTAACTCATTTCTGTATCAACTCCTCATTAAGTAAGGATATTTCTATAATCAGTTTTGATGTAAAGAGATGAAATTTGAGATACTTCAATTCATTCCAAACTCTGACTTTATAACTCATATCATATAACCTTAAACTCTATCCCACCCTAACAGATACTCTAGAATATGTTAATTTTTGGTTCAGAAGATAGAACGTCCTTGATTTGTCTCTATTTACTTCATCTTTTCCTACAAAACCTTCTCTTATGGTTTAGCTATCCTAAGCACAGAGGGCAACTACCATCTAGCTATCAAATTGTTTAATCCCTGATGATTATAAATAAATATATTAAGCTATCCTGGGGCAGGGGGGAAAAAGGGGATAGAGAGGGGAAAAAAAAAACCAAAAAACAAGATACTCCAGAAAGCTTGCATCTCAGTGTCACCAGGATTTCAAAGATCACTTCACCACGGGTCATTTTACCAGCAGCAGTGAAAATAAAAATCAGCCAGTTTTCTAATCAAGAGCTAATCAACTTAGGTGCTCCTTTCATACAGCCCAAAGTAAGCTTTATGTTGAGTTGAAGGCTGGATGAGAGAACCAGGGATCATTTTCCTTCTGAAAGCTGTTCACTTTTCTGCCTTGCATAAACTAGACTGAGCCAGACAGAGTTCTTTGCACTGGATGGTTCAAGATGTGGGCTTGAGTTCCAAACACTTCCTTAACATGTGCAGCACTCTTACTGTTAAACCCTGCCAGTGAGAACCTTGCTATGTGAAGAGTGTCTGTCTCCTTGAAAAACCATTAGGCAATCACATTGCAAAGTCATGAAAAAGTACTTCCTGTAAAACTTATGAAGAAATCAGACACCTGCATGTACAATGCAGTCTTAAAAGCAGAATGACAGGATTACAAGGTCAATGGTTTTCCTTTTGACAGATGTTATCTGGGCAGGATTCTGGCTCCCAGAGAGTGCAGAAAAAGGAAAAATACAAAAAGAAACAAAAAACAACAATGGCCAGAAAAGATCAACCAAGTGAAAAATAATTTTAAACAAAATATACAAGAATTATGAGAGATGAGAAGCATAGGGTGACAACATTTAGTTATCCCTTTAAAGAGGAATCTAATGTTACTCTGCCCCTGGGGTTTGACTGCACCACTCTGCACCCCATGGAACTCTTGGATTTGCCTAACTTTTCCTTCACTCTGAATATGCTGGTTAAAAATACACTTTTGATACAAAGCTAATAGAGAAAATGGCAATTTATTCTGCATGTTAAGAGCAAGGGACCACTTGTACTGTTCTCCACCAGGAGAAAACACCGCATACGGCAAGGACAAAACCTATCTAGTATTTGTACATAAAGCAGATCTAATCTTGTTTGGAGTCTTCAAGACACCATAATGATGAAATAAGAACAAATTCTGGAGACCAGTTATTATTCCCATATGATTACTGCACAATTTATTGCTGCAGATAGATATCTGACACTGTCTGTCACAACTGAATCTCACTTCTATTACCACTTGACATGTCATTCACTTCACTGACCCTTACATCCTATGTAGGAGTTTTAGCTCAAGAAAGCCTAATTAATTTACTATGCATAAAATGCCCTACAGACTCCCCTGATGTTCTATTTATAGGATTCCATTCCTATTGGGCTGATCCTTCAAGAAACAGGCAATAGTTAACACAGGTATATGTCAAGGCTCAAGGAGAACGAAACTCACTGCACCAAAGAGAAAGTCTAAGCAAGGAATGGAGGCAGGATCAGCACAGATGTTTTTGTGGCAATAATTAGTGGTCATCTCTAAGACAGAGTCCAGAGAAGGCCACCAAGTTAATTGGTCAGATGGAGCAGCTCTGCTGTGAGGAAAGCCTGAGAGAATTAGGATTGCTCAGCCTGGAAAAGAGAAGGCTTTGGGGTGACCTAATTGTGGAGGGAGTCTACAGCAAAGATGGAGAGAGACTATTTACAAGGGTCTGGAGTGACAGGACAAGGTGGAATGGCTTCAAACTGACAGAGAGGAGGTTTAGAACAGAGATTAGGAGGCAATTCTTCCCTATGAGGGTGGTGAGACCCTGGCACAGGTTGTCCAGAGGAGCTGTGGCTGCCCCATCCCTGGAAGTGTTCAAGGCCAGTTTGGATGGAGCTCTGAGCAACCTGGGATAGTGAGAGGTTCCCCTACCCATGCCAGGGGTTGGAACTAAATGATCTTAATTTTCCCTTCCAATCCAGGCCATTCTATGATTCTATGAAATGATGATAGGAAGTGCCACATGCAACACTGCAAAAAGTGTAAGATCCCCAGCTGTGAAGAAATATTCTGGGAACAAGGCTTGTATATGATTATCGATGTTACTCCAGTCCAGGAGTGTGGGCATATCTATCTTTTCTACCTATGAAGTTTTCCTTATTTTCTTTCCTGCATTTCTCTACCTTTGACTAATTTCCGATTCAGCATGTCGTTCTGTACCACTGAATATTTGAAATTTCTTTCAGAATCAGCAACCAAATGCTAATATTGTATATAGATATACCTATATCTACATCTATCTCTGTTTATACAGACACACACACACCATTCACACAGGTGCAGAGGATGTAATCCTGACAGAATCGCTTCCAACTGTTGGGATACAATACTCCTTTCCCCACCAGATGGCAGTAACTTCAACTTAATATAACCCAGACTGGTCACCACATGCTCAGCAAACAATGGCATACTTTATATTTGGGGTTTTCCCTAAGAAGGGATGTTGATTTTTTTTTTTTTAAAACATGTGCAGTAGAGTTATTTCAGTTTCCTCCTATTTAATAGTGTTCTACTAAAAGCTAAGCTCAACTGATCAGTATATCCTACAAGATTTTTTTTTTTAAACACAAATCCTTCCATTTTTTTTTTCAGTATGCTGTAATTTTGTCAAATTGGAGAAGTACAGGTATTATTTCCAATCGTTGTCTTGTTCCAAGAATAATTCCCAAACAGAAATATCTGGGTAACTTACTTTCAATTGCATAACACACAAACTTTTACAATATATGCTAATGAATAAAAAGACTAAAGGACTCTACAGAAGGAGGTGAAATGATAAATACCTTTTAGATAATTTTTTGACAAAAGTATTCTGTGTGCAGATTTCTTGACTTATAAAAGCTCAAGGTAAAATCTACACCAAGAATATTGCAGCCAGTACATACTATTTTACAAACCAGCAAAATTGTCTTTAATGTGGGAGTTGACAATTTCTTCTACCGGCAAAACCAGGAAAGTTTTTGTCAACATAGTCCAGGCACTCTAAAAATAATGTAATTTGGGGGATGGGGACTATTCTGTAGGATATCCAGCTCTAGGAGCAACTCATCCATTTGTTCTAAGCAAAAGATCATTGATCCCTTTTTATTTCTTTAACTTCTAATTTTCCAGAAGAAAAAGTCCTATATTACAAAAAGAGAACATCCTCCCTATTCGACTAGTATTAGTATTCAGACTGATTAACTGGGTTTATATTCAGTTTTATTCTGGCTGCAAAGATAATATCAAAAGTGAACATTCTTATTAATAAAATGCACTCATTTTCCAATAAATTTGTGACTAAATATGCAGTCTGTTTGGACAGCTGGCTTCCACCATTCTACAAGCAGAGATTTGAATCCTTTTTTTTTTTCCCCATGTTTTGGGGTTTTTTTCAGCAGAAAGTAGAGCAAAATTTTCTCTGGATATACCAAAAANAAAGAAGTAAGTACAGTACTGGAAAGAAAAGACCATAAAAATAAGTGCAAAAAGTGATATGACTACATTCTACTAATTAAACACTAAGCAGCCAATTATACTTGTCTCTCACACTCATGGGAAATATTCCTGGATATTTAAATTTTAATACCAAAACGTAAATCTCATTTACAGGGATGTGTACTGGATAAGCAGTATCCCAAATCAGTGACATTTGAACTGAAGGTGTTCTCAAGATATATCTTAGTTTAAAAAACCTGTTCATAAACTTTTCATTATGGCTTGATATCATTCTGAGATTACATATCCACATCAGCTGGAAGGATGAGCAGAATCCACCATAAAAATAAGTCATTCTTACATCATTTCCTCTTCCTTTAGGAAGAGGAAAAGTAAAGGTATCAAGTTAATATTTAGTAAAAACCTAACCAAAGTGATTCGAAGTGAAAAACGCAAACCTTTGTGAATAACCTTTGTGAACTCAAAATCCAGCCTTGGCTTGGAAGGAGAAACTGAATGAGTCATTGTTGAAGGGGACAGAGTAAGCACAGAGTAAACACAGGCATTCAACATTTAACATATAGTGCCAGCACTGAAAGTTTAGCACAACCCTGTGATGTTCCAAGGGATGGTGAAGTAGAAGTGACAGACAACTGCTTTTTCCTCTAACTTCAGGATCAGTAATAATCCTACAATTATGTTTAGAGAATTCTGTGAATTTTGAAAAGGATATGGGAAAAATAGAGGTGAAGGAAAAGACACAAATACTGAGTACTGGAGAACAGTGTTACAGTGAACGTCTTAAGAGATCTCAGATCTATTTTAGCTGACTTGAACAAATATGTAGCAGTCATTATAGGAAAACAAATACCACCTGTAAGTGCCAGTAGAAAACAATGGAACAATGGTTCAAAGCTGAAGCTGGTCAAATTTTAATCAGGTAAAAGGCACAAATTTTGATCCTTTGTTTCATGAAATAATCATTTTTGTCATGAAGATAAAGAGTGGATTAAATCAAAATAATTTCCCGCTTCAAAGAAAAAATGCAAGGGAGTAGCAGCAGCACATAATGTAAAAACTCGAGAGTTTAAACTACACAGTACTGGCCCATTCCAGTTTGATACCCAGCCCTGTGCTGTGAGGAGAAGCACCATGTCTGAGCTCCTCAGGAGCCATTTGAAATGCAGAGGGACTGTCCTCTCACTGTCCTGGGAAGGCCGTAGCGGGATGGAGAGCAGCTGCACTGCCCTCAGCTTAATGTGCCAGGGGCTGGTCATGGACACTGGACACAAACTTTGGGGAGTGGTCTCAGGCTTACCTGCAGCTTGTTGAGCAGCCAACAAGGTCCTCCTGTGGGATGGAATGGCAGCTGTACACCTGGAATGTGAGCTGTACACCTGGAAGAGACACAGCACATGAGGATAGGGATACAGGACTCCTGCAATAAACTTGCTGAGTTTCACCTGGTATTTCAAAAGGAAACCTGCATCAAAGAAAGACATAGTGTTATGCCCCATAGCTGCACAATATAAACACAAGAGAGGAAGCAAGCATTTTGTTTTACTAGACTTGATGAACTTTAATATATTAACAAATCTAAGGGAATTGTCCTATATCAGTAGCTGAAACAACAAAGTAATATGGCACAACATCTTCTGTCTTGCAGGCCCCATAACCTTTCAGCACATCAAACTAGGGCCACTCTCTTGCTGGATGAACATTTAGTTGTATGCTGAGCTTTGCATACAAATAAATTCACAATTTTATTTATTTTATAAAGTAATCAACTCAATTTCTTAAACTGAGTTTTAGTACCTGAAAATTCTTTTTTCTCTTTGTGGATTGTTAGAAAACATATAGAACAAATTAATGCACAAAACTTATTTTTTTTCTCATCTTCAGAGCAAACACAAGGTTGTGTTTAGCAGAATATATAGGCAAAGTATTAATCTACAATCACGTGTCTAGTACAATAAATACAACACTAAGGGAAAACACGTGTAGCAGAACCACTATGCTGGCATAAGATATTTAGCTTACACAGTAAGAAATCCTCTGAGCTGTTTGTAATCAACAGATCATATTTAGTGCCTTCCTTTCATTAACATAGAGTTTTTCAAGAAGTGGGTAAGTTAGAAAATTGTTGTTACACTCAGAGAAAGCACGGTATTTTTAAATGAGGAACTCTTCAGTTTGTCAGAGCTCAATTAGTATTAATTACAAGTTTAAAGAAGCACCACAACATATTCACATTGATAGTACAGGCATATCTACAGCATTAATTACTGTCACTTCAATAAGTGCAGTCATGCATTGCACATGCCCTTCTAGGATCAAAGTGGTGCCATATCCAGCCCAAGCTCCTGCTATCAGAGGTGACTGTGTTTCACATTCCCTTTCAAAAATGTATCATTTTCCACCTTGCAAACAGTTAGATGTGTATGGAAAAACAAAACCTGATCGCTTTATTGGGAGTCTCCTCCAGAACACTACTGCTTTATGGCTAGAAATTTTCTAACTTCCGGGCTCATTTTTTGCCAGCTATTTCTGTCCCAGAATTGTTCTCCAGATGAGATTGCTCTCCTTCACTCACAATTGTCCTGTTCCCACCGTTTTCTCTTGGCCTTTATTTTATTGAAGAGAAATAAAGCTGTTAGTATCCTCACAATAACCTTTCCCTTCCCACTATTTGCTTTAGTCCTATTTCTTTCTCTGTTTGCTACACCCAAGTTCATGCTTCCCACACCTGGGCACTCCAAATGCTTGGCAGCATTCCTGGGGAGGTTGCCGTGGTGCCTCACGTGGAAGCATTACTAATTTTATTTCATTATCTGAAAGGTCCAACTTGATACTATTTTAAATTCCATAAACCTTGCTCATGGACTTTACAGACCACTGGAGTTGCAGTTGTTTTGGATGGAATTGCTCTTATCTAGTTTTAAGCAGCATCTCTGAGCTAGTCACTGCAGGTCCTTTAGAATCAGAGAGACACTTCACAGCATGATTCATTTGATCTATTTTTAGAGATTCTGACTGGATGAAATCTGTGTTGCCCTAGAAATACTCTTCACTGACCATGCCTAAACAAATACCTCAGTTGGAAAGAGATAGACTGAATCAACTGAAGAGCTTATTTTGTGGTTTATTAATATAGTCAGCTCCTTCATTTCCTTAAAAAAATCTTGAGATAGCAGATAATAGCAGAAGCAATCATAACCATGCACATAACTAAGTTTTCAGACTTCATCCTGTTTCCATTCCCCAGTCTCTCCATTGTGAAGTTTTCTCTGGATTATTCACTGATGGTACTTTTGAATCGCATATTGAAAATGGCTCTTCTAGCACACTTTCAAAACCCACAGAAACTAGAGGCAGCAAAATTTTCCCTTAGAAACAAAGTGCTTATGTAATGATTTGACAGAATTACAGTTTGACACTGATATTCTAGACTAGCACATGAGGAAGAGGAACAGGTATTTTAAAATATGCTAAATTTTGATCAATCATAAATGAAAGGATGTAGACTTAGGGAAGTTGGCAGGATGCTTTTTGCCATTTCTACTGAACTCCATTAACTTGCATCTGCTAAGCAATTAGTTGAATAGTAAAAGGGAAACTTTAAAATAAAAAAAATTAAAAAAAATAAAAAAACCCCCATACCAAAACAAAACAAAACAAACCCCAAGCAGAAATATATATTTATATCTTCTTCCCCAATGGAATGATTACAGAATTTTTCTGCACAAAGAACAGATTAAAATCAGAAAGAATTTGATACTTTCCCTCAACTCCAGAGGCAAAACAAGGTAGTTACTGTACTATATGATCTCACAGTGGATTATTATTTAAAAATTGTCTACTGTTGAATCTTAAGAATTTACCTGAAATCCTCCACATATAAATTATAAAAGAGAAAAAAAGTGTAACTACTATACCACTTTTTCTTAGCTTTGTGAAGGAAGTGCTAATACAGATAAATAGGTTTTACAGATCAAGAGGTTTTGCAGTAAGTAACAGGCTGGACTGAATATCTCAGGAGTTTGACTTTGCCAATACAAAGTCATGAAGGCTTTCTTCACATCTCACCAATCCTGCTTACATACAAGCATTTGAACAATTTTCCATGTGACACAAATGCTAAGACAAAATACTTTATGAGAGGGGATAACTAAGGAAATTTTAATGAAAATCACTGTCAGTCAAATTACAGAATATTTGGAAGATTGTTGAACACAAGTACAAACAATTCAAAGCAGAGTTATTCACCAAAGCAGAAGTTATTATGACTACTTATTATCCTACTTGGTGCTCAGAAACCAAAAATCAGAATAACTCTCAGAAGAGCAAACACTGAACAACTTCACTCCTTGAACCACAACACCAAAATTATTAAATTCCAGTTCAGGCTCATGGACAAATTCATGGATAGGGTGTCCATAAACAGATACTGAAGGGTACAGGTAGGATGTCCCCTCTAGCATCACACACCCAAAAATGATGGATGCCAAGGGACAACGAGGGAAACGGATTACCATTCAGACCCAAAATCCCAGTTACAGAAGGTTCAAAGGGATGTTGTTTCGCATATATATGAAAAATTTTTCTCCAGAATGTAATTTCTGATACTTTTTAATGTCAGACTATCAACCATCATGCCCCTCATAAACCCAAAAATCATCAGATAACTTCCAGAGCTCTTCAATAAATACAAATACAAGGCAAATTTCCACCCCTGAACCTGAAATAGGTGCAATAATTCTATCAAAGGCTTATATTTGGTATATAATAAAATATAGACAATTTTTCTTCCTGAAAACTCCTTTTCATGATTAACTCTTTAGTTAGGGAAGGGAAAAATCAAATATGAAAAAAAAACTAAAAAAGGAAGCGGCAAATGCTGAGAAAAAGGCATTTTAATAAGAAGAATCGCGATGGTCTTCTGAAAATATTAGCAAGGCAAAAGCAACCATGTTTTCTACTTGTTTTTCATTGTTTTCTACTTATTTTCCATTGTTTTCTACTTTAGGATAATGCATCTTCTTGCAGATCAGAAAGCAAATCATATTCTGGGCTGCATCAAGAGCAGCATGGCCAGCAGATGACTCTTGGCCTGTACTCCACTCTCATGAGACCCCACCTGGAGTTTTGTGTCCAGCTCTGGGACTCTCAGAACAACACAGACTTGGATTTGTTGGAGAGAGCCAGAGGAGGCCACAGAAATGATCAGAGGCCTGGAGCAGATCTCCTATGAAGACAAGAGGAGAGAGTTGCAGTTGTCAGGTCTGGAAGAGAGAAGACTTGGGGGAAACCTTACTGGGACCCTTCAATACTTGAGGAGATGTAGAAAGCTGGAAGTGACTTTTTACAAGTGCTTGTAGCAATAAGACAGTGGGGAATGAATTTAAGCTAAAAGAGTGTACATATAGGTTAGATACTAGGAAGAAACTCTCCACTCTGTGGGTGGTCAGACACCGGCACGCGTTGCCCAGAGAAGCTGTGGATGCTCCCTCCCTGACAATGTCCAAAGCCAGGTCGGATGGAACATTGAGCAACTCAGTCCAGTGGAAGGTGTCCCTGCTCGTGGCAGGGGAGTTGGAGCAAGTTCATCTTGACCCTGAGATGAGCTCAGTTGGTCAGAGCATGGTGTTAATAACGCCGAGTTAAGGCTGTGAGTTTGATCTCTGTTTGGACCTTTCACTTTAGGGGTCGACTTGGTGATCCTTGTGGGTCCTGTCCAACTCAGAATATTCTGTAAGTTTGTGATCTTTCATGTCCCCTCCAACCAAAACTATTCTGTGACCTATGGCTGTTTGGCATGACCAGCTCCTTGCAATAAATGTCTTTGCCCTGAAATTGTAACACTTGTGATTGTGATCTTAACTTAGCCACGTTCCATACAAGAACAAAGCTGTTATTGCTGTTGTTCTGCATGTCCGTGTTAAAAAGCTAGAAATATCAGGTTATTTTGGACTAATGTTATTTCCACAATGTCAAATATTCCCTTTCTGTGAACAGCATACAAACATTAAAGGGACTTATACTCATCAATAACAGAGGCTCAGAAAATGAGCCCTGAAAAGAACCTCATACACTTGAGATGCTCCTGGAATCAGACTAACTTCTATTTCAAAACATCAGAGAACTATGACACCGAGTGAGAAAATGTGACTTTCTGATCATTTGAGGGTTCATCTTGCATCTGTTGTTTATATTCAATGCGTGAAAGGAGAGCTGAATAAGGGGCAACCACTTAATCAGACTTCCTAAGGCTTTTTGTGGTGGGGATTATAGACCAAGAAGAATACTCAAGAGCCAGAGAGACTTAGTTTTTTCTCTCTTAAATCAAAGCGGATGCAGCTAGTCATTCCCAAGTTCAAAACAAAGCAAATCTATGTACAGTACCAAAAGAAAAAAACTTTTGCTGACTTCACTGATCTATCAGGGCTCTTTGTTTTAAGGAGGAAAATCTAGAGGCTTTCACGTGCTGATTCAAACACCACATTTTTAAACTTTGATGATTCTTTGCTCCATAGGCTTCTCCAAGTCCTTGCTCTTAGCAAGTCCACAGTCAGGTTTCAGTATTCTGTGTCATTAAGGTAATATAGAAGAGGATTATCTGGAGAATAAGATCAAAGGATTTTTCATGGGGCTTAACCTGGCAGCATTTTTAGAAACATTGGGTTAAAAAGGAGCCTTTTACTTAAATTTCAGTCAACTGTAATTCATCTTGTATCATCAAACTAAAACCCGGGGGTTCATCTAGTTTTTGTTATCTTTGTTTTATCCAGTAGATTATTAAGATGTGCAACATGATAAATTACTCTCCTTGAAATGATGATACACAACATTGTTGCGCATCATAAAAAGTACGGCATCAAAATTGTTTAAAGCCAGGGTGCAAGTTGCTTAAAGATGGTTCCAAACTGCAGAATTCTCATCTCCACTGAGCAAGAAGATCCTGGTCTCTTTGTCCTAGTTTGGCATACTATGACAGAGCTGACACCTTTTTTTTTTTTTTTCTAATTCAAGTGAGCAATTCAGTCTAAAACTCCCACAAAATAAACTGGTGACACAGCAAACCTTGCCTAGAGCAAACCATGAAAAATCTTTGTCTACTTCTCTTGAGAAAAAAAAAAAAATTGTTCTGAAGATAACGGAGGTGTGAATTGCACTGTTTATAAAAGGAATTGTGCCTGATAATCCTTTCAGTGCAAACCACAGAACTTTCCAACATCCAGGAGGCATCTTCTGTATTAAAAAAACCCCAACCAACAAGCCATCCTTCTCCCTGTTTTCTACCTTTGTTCAGAGAAGCTGAATTGGCTCAATGGAGGTTACAGAACATTGGTGCTTCTTGAGGCACTTAAAGGTTTTTAAGAAGTGGAATAAGATGTTTAGATGATTTAGTCCTGCATTTAAATGAATGGCCCAAAAGGGAAAAGAGAAATATCTAGCTCTTAGGCACCACTGGCTGAAATGGAAAGTAAAAGGCCTCAAACTGGCAGCATGAACTTTAGCTTGAATGAACCAGGTGCAAAGTTGGCACATGGCTGAAGCAACTGCCCAAAGGTTTTTCAGAACCTCAGCGTCAACAGCACTAGAGAGACAAGACCATGTGTGCTTTGGGGCAAGACATCAACACATGGTAAAAACCACCCTAAAACAACACCAATGGAAATAAAACTTCATGGTTTCACAATCATGTTTTCATGGCTTATGGAGATGCAACTTTTCCCTTCAACACCAAGTCTTGCACATCTTTCACTGCAGCTCTCTATCCTCAGCTCCTTACAGGAGAGGACTAATTATTTCAAGAAATGAGCATGAATATAATTAAGATCAGATCCTCCCCTTGGTAAACTGTGCAGTCTGCTGTGAATCTAGAAATTATTTTCTTATCAATTACATTAAAATGGACAAGAAGAAAGCCTTCCACTTAAAAAAATCTTCCTTCCAGTAGCAAATATCTTTCTTTAAAAAAAAAAATGTTAAAACTGAATGTTTTATTAGGATGAGAATAATTTCAAGCAGTGTTTGAATACAACAGCACTGTCGTTTGCACTGTGTGTGCTATACGTATGACAGATTATTTAATCTTTTAATTTATCATTGCAAGGTACACAAATTGAGAGAATTTCACACGGCTTAAATAAACCTGAAGACACAACATTTCCACACTATGCATGAGTTTGTAAAGCACAGTGAGTATATGAAAATGTTTGCCATCATTAACATGCATCTGTCGTTCAGCAGGAATATCAAAATGTCTTACATACAACAACCTACACAAAGGACCAGAAAACAGATTCTTCTCTTAAACTAATGGGACTAGTTAATGGACATTCTGGAGAAAAAGTACAGCTTGAAATCATGGCAAAGTCCAGCTGAAAACTGAATTCATACGCAAGGTATAAATCATCCAGAATGAATCCAGTTAATCCAGATCATGACTATTTTAAGATAAGGGGCTTTAAGATTTTAAGATAATGGGCTCCCTACTTTTTATTGTTAATGTTTAATTGCTTATATTGCATATTTATGTTTTCCTATGCAGTTTTTGGAGTTTTTTTCTTGGATAATTTTGGCCCATAAATGTGCAGGCTAGGCCAAAACCTTTTTTTTTAAAAAGCTTGTTGTTATTTGAGGACAACTTACAGTTAGTTCACATACATCCTTCCATTTCAAATACACAGTCCTCAGTCTGAAGTTAAACCATCCTAAAGATCAACAAAAGTTCAGAATACACCCTGAGAAAATACTGCCCTCATAAATATTAATTACATTTATAGGATAGCAATATAAATTCTACCAAGTACCACAAATCCCTACAGTTATTAAAGAGAAGGAAAAAAATACAGATAGAAATGATGTGAGTAATTATTAGTGTTTCTGGAGCTTTAAACTCTATTCCACTGTTTGCTAGACATTTCCCTCCCACTGTTCCCCCCACCCCCCCAATTTCAACAAGAATAGTTGGAATAAAATTAATCTCGTACTGATAATAGGAAGACAAATGCTATAGCTTGTAATAATACAGACCATCATATAGTATGTAACAAAGCTACTAATGAAAGCTCTTTAACAGTAAAATTCTAATAAAATAGTAAGCCATCAAAATTTACAAACAACCACAAACAGTTAAAATGTCACAGAACAGTTGTAATAAACACAATTCAAAAACCAGGCACACCTATGCCAATACACTGCACATTTTAATTTTTCAGTAGGAAATGTAACACGTAGCAGCTAAAGGAACTACAAAGCAAAAAGAAACAAAGTACAAATATAACCATTCTCAAAGGTTAATGGTTACACCACAGGCTTATAGTCACTGATCACATTTTTACTACCTATGCCTGCAGATAATTCTCTTTTCTTTTGCCCCTGAAGACGGCAGGACTATTATGTGTTGAGTTTGTGTGCATTTTTAGTTGTCTTTTCTAGAAGAGCAAATCTTGAAAATTAGCACTGTAGAACCCAAAAACGAAGAAAAAGAACTAGCAAAATATTGGAACAAAAAAGTTATTGTAGGTACAGAAATTCATTACTTTCATACTCTGTCAAAGTAATAATAATATGCACTTGGAAAGAAAAGCAAAATCTTATTTTAAATGGCATTTGCTAAAGCTACGTTAACAAAAGGATTTGTGGCCCTGTCACGAAAAAAACATTGACCCTTGACCTTTTTTCAGTTTAGAGAAGGAGAATAGGCAGAATCTTGTGTATCAAACAAATGTTTGTTTTGTATAAACCTTCTTCCAATTTTCCTAGTTTGCTGCAAAAGCGGAGGGGAAAAAAAAAAGAACGATGAAAAAAGAAAATAAGAAGAAACTGCCCCGAACGAAAGGCTCGACTCGATTCAGAAACAGTGCAAGGCTGCTTCTAAACAGTCATGTGACTTTTTTTTTGCTAACAGCCATGTGCTCGCGTATCATTTTACTCTGAAATAACTCTGCGGATTTCAGCTCAACCTGCCTTTGCTTATAATGCATGACATAGCCTGTGAGGGAGCCTGAGAACTGTCCCTCTTCAAAAGCAAGGTTCCCATGCTTGGCCTGTAACCATGGAAGCAGATGCCTTTTTTGCTTACCCCTGCTTACCTCTTTGCAGCCACGAGCTGCTCCCTATTGTTAAAAGGGGTACGCCTTGATTTTTCTTCGTCGTGACTGAACTTGCCTCTTCTTCAAAGGGCACGATGCTGCAGGTCATTGGTCTAGACTGTTTGCACGGTCCAGAGAACAGCCTTGATGTAACCCTTGCTCCGTCTGTGCCACACCACCAGCCGTGCGACTGCAGACTGTAGGGGGACATCGGAGATCTGTATTTGAAAAGAAGTCCGTCCGATTTTGCCATTGTGCCTTTTCAGTCATCGATCGAATGAATATCGAACCTTCTGTCGTTGCATGTGTGAAATAGATAGCTTAGCAAGCACTTTTGTGCCCAAACCTGTGCAGTGGGCCAAACTCTTCCTTTATTCACAAGTATTATTGGTTTTTGTAGTATAGTAATTTCTTAGGAACTTTAATAACAGTGTTTTAATGTTAGACCTGCCTCACAGCAGAATCTCTTTGTTTTAACCTGCGTGATTTAGCTTTTTTTTTTAAAGGTGCTTTTTCTTAATCATTTCCAGTTGAACATCAGCCCTCTTAAAGTGCAAGCGAGGCTGATTTGGAATCAGTACGAACAGCTCAGAATTGTGAGGGGTTTCAGAACAAGACACCGACTGGAGGTTTGCTGCCATAAGGCTTTAAAATTAACACAGGAGAAAAACAAATGTGAACTTGGAAAGCTTCCAAAATTAATTCAAAAAGTAAAAAAATCCAAAAATATTTCTCTTTGCTTGTTTGTTAGATGCAATAAAGCAGATAGTCTTAAAGAGAAGACAGATATTCTAATAGATAAAATAACCCTGACAGTGGTAACTAGAACCCTTAAAGAGTTTATATTCTTTTTTTCCCCTTGATACAGAAAGACAAATAATTTGGAAAATTAACATCTCATAACACGGCTTTTTGCTCTTCTGTACCAGTGCTAAAACATTTTTGATACTCACTGGTCAACTTTTTTTTTTAACATATATTTTATTTTAAAGATGAAACAGCTAAATGTCCACACTACTGCAGGAAATTATGAAAATCATACTAAACCACTGAGAAAATGTAGCTGAAATGTTAGTCGAAGAGTTCAACAGAAGTCCAGGAATTTCAGGAAGGAGTGAAGAAAAAGATTCTCTAATACCTCCGAATTAAAAAAAAAAAACCCAAACAGAATTGTAGCTAACAAGGAAAATTATATCAGTCGGTAAGCAAGTTTTTACTCTTCTTTTAATGGAATGGCAAAATCTCTGTTAAATGCTTGTCAAAACGACCAATAATCTAGTGAAAGCCATCAGCACCTACTCATTGTACAATATGCCAGCCTCTACTCTGTTCTAACAAAATTTGGATTGCATCAAAAAGGGCTGATATATTCTTCAGGGTGCTGCTAACCCAGAGCTGTCTGTATATGACATCAGTATATATATTTTTGAGATACCACTATCTCATACTTCAAGGCATACCTATTTTCTCTAATTGCCGCAGGCAAAGGGGAGGTGCACTAAAGAATAAAGAAGGTTATTGTGACAGATGAAACATAATTCACAATGAGTACTCTTTTCATCCAGCCTTAAGTAGCAGAGGATTACTCCAAGCTGAATTTTAGGGGAGTATGTATGATCTGATTTAATAATATCAGGACAGGCCACAAGCTGAAAGGCAATATAAACCAATTATGCTTTTGCTGATTGTTTGTGGGGTTTTGTTTTTGGGGTTCACCACC
>VWZV01000538.1:235939-285299 GCA_013397155.1 Irena cyanogastra
CCCCACCCACCCTTTCTCTTTTCTGGAAATAGAAGAAATATTAACATGAAGAGGGTCTGAAGAAACATGGGGAAAAGTAAGAAATACCGAGAAATAAAAGTTGGGATTTTCTGGAATGGATATTGACAAATGCTTATTCTATATTTCTGCTTCATGACACTTTAATGAAATAAGATCATGCCTTTTCTTCAGTAACTATGCGCTGTGAAAGTAGGTAAACTAATTTTGATACACTTATTGAACTTGTCTTGCTTCCGAGAAATTAATACTTGAGTTTTCTAAAAATGCTGTGTGATGCCAGGTTTAGATGTAGACAATTGTGATAGTAAAATAACTTTCTGCTAAGTGTGTGTACATTGCTTTTCTGAGTCACTGTTTTAATATTTAAACAGCAAATGGGTAAGCTTGCATGAGTATTTTACGTTTGTTTCCTTATGGTGTGCTTTGGAAAATAAGTGCTTAGCACAAATTACTGTCTTGCATTTTGAAAGGCTTCGTCTTTTTATAGTCTCAGTTTTCATAAAACAACTCTTTTTGTATGATCTAAAATTGCACTCAGAATGTCTGGACCTTTTAGCTAGTTAAACTGCAGAACTGCTAAGGTGCTTGGCAAAAAATAAATAGACAATGTCCCATTTTGTCTATAGAACTGTTAATTTAGATTAATTACTTTTTTAAGTAATAGCTAACTTTAAAAAATCCATTTTAATGTAATTTTATTAAAGTATTCATTGATCCTCTCAAAGAACATTTCTATAAATTTTGTATAATTTAGTATGCAAAATAAAACTATTTTAGACATGGATTCTAAATGTGTCCTTTGAGTGTTCATCTTTTTTGAAAAATCCCAGACAAAAAAAACCTCAAACAACCATGAGTTAAATGTTTATTTTCATATATTTTGGATTTTTTTAATTACACAAAATCTTCTTAGAAGCAGACCTAATAAAACTGTGCTTCTAACTGAAAATTAATTATTACTAGGAGTTAGGTTATATCTTTGAGATTTTGGACTGAAATACAAAATAAAGATTAATTGGAACAGACTTTTTGTTATTTAATGCTCCTATGTGCCAGACCAGCTAAGACGATTTAACAACTTAACATCTAATGTTCCACGAACAAACAGCAAGAAAATAGCATAAAAACAAGCACATGAAATTATTATATTTCATAAATCAGAATAAAACAATGCTGTTTTGTCTTTCTAGAGGCTGTTACTGAATTATTCTCTTACATAATACAATTTCATGTCATTCTTAAAAGCTAACATAAAACCAAGGTAAAAATTTCATAAACACCAAAAGCAATAGGTGAATTTTGGTGAATAAGCAGTATGCATTAAGCACACAGCAGTACTAAATTTTAAAGAAAGAATGAGCAGTCAGAAAACGTATAAAATGCAGTAAGAAAGCTGCTAGATTGAAAGCATGCATTTTAATATTTTAGTTCACGAGGGGAGCAGCAGCCAAAAGACCATTCTAACCACCTGACAAACGGCAACAAACAACAGCTCTTGAGTCAAAATATTTATTAGGGTGTCATGTCAATGTACAGGCTAGCATATGTGCCAAGGAGAAATTATTCTATTATCTTCAGCTGAGTGAGCTAGCAACAATGAATGTACAGATTTGTAAATATACATGGAATTGAGAATGTTCTTTCAAATCATACATCCATTTAATTTTCATTGATCATTTAAAAAATATATCAAAAAGTGTGAAGTACAAGTTACATTAATTCCTGTGACAATTTTTATCCAAATGTTATTGTTGCCCCGTCACTTTGCACTTGCAATCCATGGTAAAGTTTCTTAATAAGAAATATATACTTTAGCATTTGTTTCAGGATTCAAGTGGCACTTTAGCTACACTGAATGACATTAATTTAAGCAATATATCTTCTATTAATAAACTTTCAGAAAACATATAATTTAGGGGCATTCATATCGGTACACTTGTTCTCTTAAAAATTAGCTTGAAGTATAATTTATTATTGACATGGCACATAAAACTTTCAGCAAAATTGCAAATGAAGGTTGTCTTTGGAAAAGTAGGGGAAAGAGAGCACAACAGATGACGCCTGTGCTCAACAAAAGAATCTCTTAAGATGAATAATGTTTCAATACTGAAACAAACTACAAGCACTCGTATAATTTACAAATCCTAAAATATATAGTATTACACATTATTTTAATTATTTCTTGCAAAACATACATCAGGCGG
The DNA here is from genome assembly GCA_013397155.1 of Irena cyanogastra. Classification (NCBI taxonomy): domain Eukaryota; kingdom Metazoa; phylum Chordata; class Aves; order Passeriformes; family Irenidae; genus Irena; species Irena cyanogastra. The sequence continues at coordinate 238,165 of VWZV01000538.1, forward strand.
AATGAATATATACTAAGTTCACCATATAGTTTTTAAATGCCAGTGTTGAAATTTCTTTAAAGGAGGAGAGGGAGGGGAAAAGAGCTCTTCCCCTCCCCTGCAAACTACTTTGATTTTAAGCAAATCTAAGTGTGCAGGTACACTTGTCTCATCCCATAGCCCATAAAGCTTTGAACACCTATGTCTGAAATTAAGATTTGTAATATTTTGGGAGCAACAAAATAGAGGAGACAACACTGGGAATGTAGGAAATCACAGACTTTGATTCTATACAACAAGCTGGATAGGAGTCAAAGCTGCCACATGTGGTGTGAAAAAATGCCACCCCGGTGTGAACAAAGGGTTTAAAATGGAGTCAAGAAGCGTGCAAGCTCAATGTCTAAGCTTTTCCTGTGAATTGTACTGCCACAACCTGCAGGATATCAAGTGGGCTGGGAAGAATAGAGTGCCTTTGGAAGCTACAATGGAGTAGCAGTGGCCGTCGGTGCGTTGGGGCTTCTATTGTTTTGCTCTTCATGTTTGTGTGGCGCCACAATGTGCTGCTCTACTTCAGCAAGAAATTAAACTCTAAGCTTCAAAAATAAAGTCACAAAATTCACCAAGAAACTGATGAATGCAGTAACTTGGATCTTGCTTATTGTAGTCCTGGTTTACAGCTCAATGAGAGAATTTACCAGCTGGGTTGTGCATTTTACTGAGGCCTGAACCGCAATCTCACACATGCAAAAAAGAAAAACAAAAAAAAAAAGAGTAATGGATGTTGCTCGTAAATATCTGTATGGCCTTTTACTGAGATAATCATTGCAATAATATAAACATTTGTTAGGTTTATTCAAATAGAAAGAATGTTGCACCTTATTTCCATCAACAGCTTTCCTCCTTTTCTTACAACATAAAGCAGTTAATCTACATATTCAGTTCAGGAAGAACTATCTTTTAGAAATAATCTATTATAGTGCATGTAGTAGCAACTTCAAAATGCATGGGTCACACACTCAAAAAATTGCTATGCTAACACTGTTCAACAGAGAAGGTACTAAAAATCATAAATATTCTACCTAAATAAAGAAAAATGCCAAATAGTTAAAGCAAAAGGAATAATAAGAAAGGAAACAGTCAAATATATTTTCCAAAAATATGTGAACAGCAAAAAATATAATTTCCTTGAAGAGAAAATAGATTACAGATACTAAATTCCTGAACAAAAAGAATTAAAATCCAAGAAAGCACACAAGGAAAACCCAATAAACAGCAGATTTTCTAAGAATTAAAGAAACCTTCTGATTTTCTATATTACATTTGCATTTTTTATTAAGGATTAGGTCAAAAGCCACTGATTTTTAGTTTATGAATGCAGGTCAAGACAAGAACATTTTTCTATTTACTCTGTGTAACTCTGTATAGAAATCAATCTCTTACTTTCATTACAACCACACAATCAATTCCATTTAAAGTACAATGCAACAGCCAAGTCCAAGGACAATATGGATCACTGAAAATCCTTCATACTATCCTCAGAATTTATTCAGTTTGACTGGGATGATTTTTCTTCTCATTAGTATTCACCAAGCTTTCGCAAACAAACTGATCCTGGCTTCACCTGTTTTTAGCCCAAAGCACAAACCAAAACAAAGCAAACACTAATTTACTGATACTACACCATTGCGTAAGTATTGCTCTTCAGTAAATAACACAAATTATCTCTCAAAGAACAGTTTTATGTGCCTAAGTCACACTGAGCCACGAATATTTCTTCAACTGCAATGAGACAGGACTACATGCTACATAAACTGTACAACATCCACACATGCAGACACACATGATGAATGTAGACAATGTATTTAAGCCCTCTGTCTTAGCTATCTTTATCACCTTACAAATACTTGTAAACATGCTCCTCTCATTTTTCTCTCCCTCATAATGCTCTTTTGAAGTTCCTAGGGGACACAAAGACAAGGTGTTTTGAAACTGTAAAATATTATAAATGTCTTTCCCTACATTCCCAAAGAATTTGCTGTGATCATTTGGACAGATGCAATTTAGCCATTTTTATAACAGTTCATAGTTTCATAAAATTTTCATATGTTCATGAATGTTCATAATTTCTTTAACATTTCTAGTTCAACGTATTAAAACCTAGAGATACTATCAGATTTTAAAACTGTAAAACTAGCTCCAAACAGTACTTTTTTTTTTTTTTAATTATTCAGGTTTATTTTGCTGGTTTCCTTTTGTTCCCAGCCTACTTTCTCAACATTATTTTATCTTTCTGTCCGCCTGAAACATAAGCCTATCAAACAAGTATTTTAAAAATAACAAAACAGATTGAAAAATGTCCTGTTTGGAGATGTCTGCCCAATAAAATCTTATCTTGAATATTCTTAGCATTTGCTCCTTATTTGTTCCTTTATTGATCACTTGGTTCAACTATATGTGTCTCTCCCCAACAAGATATCAGAAAATGAAAAATGAATCTTGGAATACTGCTCCAGAATGTGCAGCCCGATGCAGACTAACAACGCAGAGGCTGTGCTTCCATGTCCAGCATTTCCTCAGCTTTGGTAATTTGAGATATGTTATCTCTGGGTGTTTCTTAGGGTGCCATCTCCCTTTTTAGCCCAATGTATGTTTTTAAGTCACTCTTAAATTGCTGTCCCTGCCAAGTGGCCGTTCAGCTAGCAGCCTCCTCTCTTGGGCAGAAGCCAGCACTGCACACACACATACACATACATACGTGCACGTACAGGTGGGAATGTGCCTGTTCCACCTTGTTATTTCAGCTGAGCCTCAAACCAGGGCTCTCCATTTACATTTATCTCTGCCAAGCCTCGCTGGATGCATTTCGGTCATAAAGAAAATTGCATAATGCCAAATTTCTTACTCACATATAACAGCATGTAAATAGGCGAAGGGTTCACAGCACTGTGAGGGGAGAAACTGTTCTGACAGACTTGCAGTTATCCCCACTGCAAACCTTAAACAAGCATACATAAACATCTTTTTCCTCTTGTTCAGCTGTGTTTACTTTCCACTGCTTCCCTCCCCTGGCTTCCACCAGCTAATTTCTCCCCACCTCCTGAACCTGTTTATTTTCTTTCTCCTGCCTATCTGCCAGCTGCACCACTGAAGGATCCCCCGAAATCTGCAGTCCCACACATCCTTGCCCCAGGGGCACCCTGAGCATGTGAATGGGGTGCAGGACTGAACAGGTTAATTCTGTACGGGCAGGAAGAGGCAAAACTCAGGCTTTGTGAATACAAAGCTGGACAGTGTGGAGGGATTGCATTAAACCTAAGATGTAATATCTGCAAGTGAGATAGCAGGGATACTGTTGGGAGAGAAAAATTCACTTTGCCAGAATGCTCTCCATCTATTCAGACATTAAACAGCTGAAACGTGGGCGCTGCAGAGGTTAAGCTTGTCTGCTGAGAGCAGGACACCGAGCCACTGAGCAGCCCTTGCCTCTCCCTCTGACTACCGCGCCAGTCTGGGGAGCCGTGACACCAATTTCACCAGCAATCTGCCCCCAGGGGCTATTTTAAGACTGTCCCAGACCCATCTGCAAAGCTGGCCCCAGAGAGCCAGCTTGGGTCTGTTTGACATGCTACAGAACGGCTATGTAATCCAGCTCAGAGCCTGCAAATAAGCGATTTAAGGGATCTTCATTTATTAGCAGAAAACAATTCCAAGCTTTCCTGACTCAACTATGTAAATTAACAAACAAGGCTCTCCCCTGGCTAAATGCAAACTGGACCAGCATGGTAACCACCTCCAAAATCAGCTCATCCCCCTCAGCAAAGATCCTTTGTTAGGGCAGATCTTCCTGCTATCTCCCAAAGCCTGCTGGATCTACGTGAGACTCCCAGGTCAGTCCAGGTAACAAGAACAAATGGACAAGAGGCAGAGGAGCACGTGGGGAAAACACAGTCTGAAAGAGTTCCTCTAGGATGGAAAAGTAGCCCCCAAATCTTTGCTTCAGAGCCATTGCCCCTGGATGAAGCTGTCAGAGTGGTAAGAACAAACATCAGGGCCCCTGTTGCCCTGAAGAGCCTGGGGGCTACGTCCTTAACCTTTGCTCATTCCCTGAAGAAGATGCCCGGAAAAATCAGCCAGGAAAAGTATGAGGTTAGGAAAAACATCACTACCCTCTTCTGCTACAATGGTTGCTGAGCATTTACTACCACATGGGGTAGTAAAGTCAATTCAATATTCCCTGTGTGCAAGTGCTGGAGGTCATCACTTGGTGTAAGTGCCAAAATTATTCTGATTTCTTGTGACAATATGTTTAATTTACACTTATTGCCAGTTCAACAGGAACATCTTTGGTGCAAGCACACACTCTGCCCATCAGCCATCCTGTAGTGCTTAAAACTGAGAGATCAAGTGTAACATGAGAGTATTCTCTTCTTGGAAAGAACTTTTCACTGCCTTCCATAATTTGTAAATTGCCTTCTGTGGGTTTATTTTAGTACTTTGATTCTATTTGAACATAGCTTATTATGATTTAATTTCCTCCTTTCTTTTTTTCTAAACAGAGGATGGAAAAGAAAAATAAATCTCTCATGCTCTCAGCATATAACAATTGATATAATAGACTGAAATGGCTCCTTCTAATCACTTGGGGATTTTTAAGTGCATTTTATTGACATGATAAGCCATTATGAGTCCTTCAGATTTGTTATGGTTTATCATATCAAGGCTTACGGTTTTAAGTAATATTCATAATATGCATTCACAGAATCCACTCCAACAGCTTTTTTAATCTCAATTAAATACCATTAAAGATACGTATGGCACCTATGTATAAGTGGCACTAGAAGAGTGTTTATATGCACCAGGGACCAAATAATGTCAGATTGGCCCAATTGCCTTCCACCTCATCCCATACACCAGAAGTCTTATTGCTCAGTACAAGTGCATATGAAGAGGCAACATTATTCAGCAGAATTTTAGGGGACAAAAGTTTCTGATGGTGGTTTTTTTGCAAGGGTTTCCTTCTTTCTTTTCCTCACGGTAGTCAATAAAATGAGACCTCTTTTGCCAATCTCCAGCGGCTGCCTGAGCAGAACTTGAAACCTCTTGATACATTCCAGCAAAATGGACATTACCCCTGGTGTCTAAAACAATATTTGTTCTCAAAAAGAAGCAAAACTGAATGTCAAAACTCACCTGAGAGAGCAAAACTCTGACTGCACAGAGCACAACGGTGCAGCTATCCTGAATGGCCACATAATTCACCTCTGTCTTCCCCAACCTGTGGTGCGGATTTATAGTCTGACTCTTTATGTTTTTTGCACTGCAGACTACTCTTTTCTGCCATTTCATCTTCCTTTTATCGTTACATTCTGACTTCTCCACAGCCTTAGGTCCCCTGCCCTTAGGAGAAGAAAGTGGAAAGCAGCCAAAAGAGAAGTGTGCAAGGCAGAGGTGAGGCAGTCAAAATGAGTATGGGTGTCTAACTGGCCAGACCTTCCATGAGCAAAAGGCAGGGACTCCTGCATTAGGAGCAGCAAGAGAGAAAGCTGTTAGAAGGCTATAAACCACTTGGAACTTAAGTGTTATGAATTTATGGCAACTGCTCTAAACTTGAAATGAAAAAGGTGCAGCTGTCTTAGGAGGCTGAACTGGAGAAGAAGACAAAGCAAGACCTTCCAAAACACAACACAAAAAAAGGAGTGGGCAGCCTGGCAAAGCAGGCACCACATCTGGCCTAAGAACAGCCATTAAAACACCCAGACACCCATCTTGCTATCTGGTGCTCTCCCATGCAACCCAAGGGCAAAAATCTTGGGAAGGGGTATAAAAATAGCCGAAAAAGTGCAATGTTCTTCAAATTCAAAATAATCTGAGAGCTGTCACCTTGCACAGAGGCTAGGCAGTATTAATCAACTAATGCTGTATCATCTTGCCTCTTCAAGTAGAAGTACTTGGCACACTTACCTCTAATTTAAGGAAGGAAATTATATATACATAAAAGATGAAGAGCACGTGTCATTTAACTAGATATGCCAACAGCAGAAACAAAGATATTCATGTTGTAAAACTAAAGGATGTAGATCCAAATTGTACTCATAGTTACAGCCAGAAAGATGCACAATTCCCTAATCATTTTTGGCAAAATAGCTGCAAAAATCAAAGTAGGTTTTTCACTGTTGTCAGAAGTTGGCCCACGACTGAGATTAACCTCAGTACAGAATGTGGTGCCTCTCCTGTAATGGGTTTTGAGTTTACGATGCACTCTCAGAATCATTTCAATAAAACCAAAGGCTATCAAATGATTTCATAATCAATTAACACTGCAGCTTAATTCCCAGTCTGCTACATCCTTCAGTGCTGCTTGGCCACATAATTGATGTCTAATTTGCCATACCATAAAAATGGCCTTGTTTATTCTCATTCCATTATCAGTAACTAGCTCATTATTCTAATGCAGTCTGAAGTATTTTTAAAAAAAAATGTGAAAGAAAATTCCATTCTATTCTACATCCATTAGTTATCCTTCCAGGTTAAAAATCATGTTGAAATCATTATAGCCCTTTCTCTTTATACATACCAAGTAACTAATTTGTTGCAGAATACGGTACATTTTTTTGGAAAGTTTGTTTCAGTAAGACAAGACCAGCAAGACTGATACATATCAATCCTTGAATAAAGTAAATAATTTTCATTCTATAACTTCCTGCTTTGTTTGGACAGCCCACCATGATAGAAACAGTCCAAAAGTCTCTTCTAAGAAATAACTTTACACTATCATATCCTTAACATCAATAAATTTACTAAGATAGTCCAGAGCAAAACCAGCATGCAAGTGCAACCGAAACCTCACCAAAAAAAAAAAAGTTATAGCCCAGTAGAAGAAATCCTCTTTATCACCACCACAAGGATGTTAGGATGTTAAAATCTGCTTTATTTTTGTATTTGACAAAAACTCATGTAGCACAGGTCAGTGATCAATGGCTTAACTTTAAGCAGGTAAAAATTGATCAAACAACTACAAATTTCTCCTCCACTACTTATGGAAGCAATGGGAGATGGAATTCTTGAAAATAATTTACTGATCACTTAAATTCAGAAAAGATTTGTTCTTAAGTCCCTCAAACAGAGCAGCTGCAGTGCAGCATCTCAGTGCCTATTTCTACATTCATTCAGTCAAATCTGAAATCCACAAAAACAAAGTCAATTCCTAGAACCCTAGGCCTTTAAACTACTTTCCTGATCTCATCTAGCCACTTGCTATTTCCTTAGACTGTTAAAGACAGCATTATAAAGTTATTATTCATGCAATACCCTGTCATTTCGTATTTACTTTCCAGGATGATTTGGTTTCCTAAAGATATATTACTGCTCTTTGATTATATACAGCTATTTCAATACTCCATGCAAGGGGGGCATTATTTTTTTAGGAAATGAATTACTAATACTCATATGATTAAACTCAGTGATAAGGTATTACATTCCTGGAGCACAAATATTAAATTATATTATAGCATGATAATCTAGACGACTCCTACCCACACCTTTTTCATTCATAATTTTTGGACTTATATTGTGAGTCAGATTTCATACATAAAATTAATTTTCAAAGAGAAATAATCAACAAAAGAAGCAAAATAGATCAACACTTAGAAATCTCAGATTTAAATTTGCCTTTACCAGACCAGGGGACCAGAACTCTGATATCCCTGTCATTTAGAGTACCTGATGATATCTGCATCTGTGTTTACATGCCACTATCAAACTTCTGAGAATATCCACAAATTTTATTTCATTGCTATATAGAACTCAACCCCCTCCTTTTCCCAAGAATCAAATAAACAGCTTTCAAAACTGACTGTTACAGACCACCCATTTCATAAGAAAGAGATTATTTATCCCATTGTTGTACATTTAAATATAACTAGTTCACAATTTTTGGGTTTGTCTAGAAAGAAGGTCAACCATCAATTAGTTATAACCATCTAAGATAAATAGAGAAAGAGGAGGAAAGGCCTGAGGAGACTGAATCTTGGCACCTGTAATAATGGAAATTAATTGACCCAAGCTCTCCTTTATCTGGAAATGCTCAACAGAACCTCTATCATCCCACCAGTTGACCAATATAAATTTTACTGTTAAATAGACTTCAAGTATTTCTTCAGTTTGAGGCAATTGTCTCATATACACGAAGTATCTCATATACACAAAGAAACAAATTCAGGACTACTTTTCTGAGTTGTGCATATTAATTTTTTGCCTCTGCATAAAATAGAATCAGGTATAGATAACATACTAATGTGAAATGGTATTATAATAATGGCCAGAAATGTTGACTATGATCCTTTAAACACATATTTGTATCGACAAGCACAGCAATCTATCTATCCATCTGCCACTCCAAGATATTTGAAAGAAACCTAATGTACATAGTCTGAACAACATGTAAGTCCAGGAAGCGCAAAGAACAAAGGACAGAGTTTGGTTCCATGTTCTCATTTCTTTGAAAAGTCACAGTCCTTAGTACTTCAGTTTGTTTTCCACATTTCCTTAGAAGTATTTAGAATATACTTAGAGATAGAAAAAATTTATCCAATATAGGACTAAATTGTGAGGTTTTCAGTAGTGAGTGCCATGATGCGGCAGGGGCAGGACAGCCAGGGGATCAGGCCCAGGCAACAAGGATTTATGAAAGGCAGGTCCTGCTTGACCAACATAATGGAGGAAGGAAAGGTTGTTGATGTTTAATACCTTTATCAATGGTCTGGATGAGAGGATCAAGCGCACCCTCAGTCAGTTTACAGAGGACACCAAGCTGGGCAGGAGTGTTGATCTGCTGGAGGGCAGGAAGCCCTCCAGAAGGAGCTGGAAAGGCTGCATCCATGGGCTGAGGACAGCTGCATGAGGTACAACAAGACCGGGGAAAAGTGGCTGGAAATATTCTTGGCAGAAAAGGACCTGGGAATGCTGATCAACAGCAGCTGAACATGAGCCCAGGTGTGCCCAGGAGCCCAGGAAGCCATGGCACCTGGCTTGTATCCATGATCAGCTCCCTGTACTCAGCACTGGTGATGCTGCACCCCAATCCTCTGCTCAGTTTGGGGCCTCCCACTGCAAGAAGGACATTGAGAGCCTGGAGCGTGTCCAGAGAAGGGAACAGAGCTGGGGAAGGGTCTGGAGCACAAGGCTGATGAGGAGCAGCTGAGGAAGCTGGGTGGCAGGGGGGAGAGGGGTCCTCCTCGAGGAAAGGAGGCTCAGAGGGGACCTGATCACACCCTACAGCTCCCTGACAGGAGGGTGTATCCAGGTGGGGGTCAGCCTCTTCTCCCATGTAACAAGCAACAAGATGCAAGAAAACAGTCTCTAATTGCACTAAGGAATGTCTAGATTGGATATTAGGAAAAATTTTTTCACAAAAAGTGTTATCAAGTATTGGAACAGGCTGCCCTGGGAAGTGCTGGAGCCACCCTCCCTGGATGTATTTAGATGTGTTGATGTGGCACTGAGGGACACGGTTAAGTGGTGGCCCTGGCAATGGTGGGTTAGTGGTTGGACCTGATGATCTTAGAGGTCTTTTCCAACCTAAAGGCACCTATGAGACTATGACAATATATTTGCATACCTATCTTAGCAGTTTGACAGCATCTTAGTTTTAAAAGCAACCTAAAATTCTACTCTCAGCAATTTCAAGGAAAGTATTCCAATGATGAAATGAATATTAAAGACAGAATCTCTTTTTCTTTTTAATTCTCAGAAGATGATCTTGGATTCTTTGGATTTTACTTGTAGCATAGCCAAACAGGAAAGCAGAAAAAGTAAAAGGTCATTGATTTTTTTCCCTCCACAACCATGAAACTAATAAAAATAATTTATTTCATTTTGGCAGGATGACACTATTCTGGAAATAAAATCTTCAAAACATAGTCTGAATTTCAGGAAGGCAAACCAATGAAAAGGAGCATGCCTAAACACCTTACAACTGCAGAAGCTTCACACCAGTTTACAAAGTGGACACATAGGACAGTGACAGAACTCAAGACAGATTAGCAGAAAATGAAATTAAGTTTAAAAAAAATCCCTCTCTTCTCCTCAGAGAAGCTTCCAACTAAACATCTCATTCTTGACAACAGTTAGGAAACAGCTGTAGTTTTCTTCCAGCACTTATCTCAAAATTCCTGCACAAAGACAATATTCTTTCCTTTCAGCAGGACTTGGTGAAGTTCAGGTGCCCTTCTGCTCCTGTGAGGCTTATAGTGAGGAAGTTGTGAAATTATTTAGGACACAGCAGTGATGTTGGGAAAATGGAATGCAACCCTCTTGAGCAACAGCCATTAAGGTTGCCCACACTTTTATTCTGAAGTATCTGCTTTGCTGTGACTTGAGCAATCATAAAAGGCATGGGCAAAACTTCCTGATAATTTTGGGCACATCATCAGAGATTTGTAATATTATTCTTCTACACACAAAATTACCCTGTGTTCCTCAGGGACTGACATTACACAGCGTAAGAGAATGTAGCAGCTCAAGTAAGATAAAGTACCAAGAACCAAGCAGGGCTCATGCAAGAACATCATGTAATGGTCTGTAAAGACTGCACCAGCCTGGGCAATCCATCCTCATGTTTAACAGTTCTTGCCATGAAGAAATTCTTCCTGATATCCGACCTGAACCTCCCCTGGTGCAGCTTGAGGCTGTGTTCTCTTGTCCTTGCCTGGGAGAAGAGACCCCAAACTGCAAATAGCTTCAAGAGTTCCCATATTGCATAAGCAGAAATACACATAATGATGCATATTCCTGGCATGTATCCTTCAAAGCTTTTCCTTTCAATCAAGAAGATGGACCCTCTCAGGAAAATTCTCACCCATTACAGTAGAAACTAGACTTTATTATCTATAAATAACTTATCTTGTTTTCAAATTTACTGTCAGCATCTGACATCTGCTGGAAAATACAATTCAGATTTTGGAATCCCTAGTGCTAGAAGAGAGCTGCCAAAAAAAAGTGGACAACCTGAAAAAGTCTATCCTGCCTTTTAAAAGGGACATCTTTACTGTAGTTTCCAGATTGGACACCATCTTTAATCAAAATAGCATCACAGTTTCCACATTTGTGGAAAAATCACAGAATCACAGAATATGCTGAGTTGGAAGGGATCCATCAGGATCATTGAGCCCAACTTCTGGCCCTGCAGAGGACACCCCAAGAATCCCACCATATGCCTGAGAGTGTTGTCCAACACCCTGAGAGCATTGTCCAAACTCTGTCAGCTTTGGTGCTGTCACCACTTCCTTGGGAGCCTCTTCCAGTTCCCAAACACCCTCTTGGAGAAGAACCTTTTCCTTATATCCAACCTAACTAAGCTTCAGCTTGTTCCCTCAGATCCTATCACTGGTCATCAAAAGGAAGAGATCAGGGTCTGCTTCTCCTCTTCCCCTCATGTTGAAGACCACAATGAGGTCTCCTCTCAGTCTCCTCCAGACTGAATAGACCAAGTGCCCTCAGCCACTCCTCATACAGCTTCCCCTCAAGGCCCTTCACCATCCTCATGACCCTCTTTTGGACACTCTCTAATATCTTAAAGTCTTTCTTATATTGTGGGACCCAAAACTGCCCCCAGCACTTGAGGTGAGGCTGCCCCAGCCCAGAGAAGAGCAGGACAATCCCCACCCTTGCCCAGCTGGTCATGCTGGGTCTGATGCCCCCAGGACACAGGTGTCTCTCCTGGCTGCCAGGGCACTGCTGACTCAACTGGCCATGGACCAGGACCCCAGGTCCCTTTCCACAGTGATGGGAACTACCATTTTTCAGGACAAAGGCACTGCCACATAGACTTCTACCTCCTGTTGTTTGCCAACACATGGAGCACAGTGTAGAAACACATATTGACCACTGAGAACTAAAAGTGTTCTATTAAAACCAAAATAAAGAGGCAATATTCCTACTGGAATATAAAGATGCAAAACGGGTACATTGATCACAGCTATATTTTCCATGATCACTATTAATGTCCACATAAGCTCAACATGCCCCAGCCGTGTGCTCTGGGAGCCCAGAACCCCCCGTGTGCTGGGCTGCATCCAGAGCCCCGTGGGCAGCAGGGCAGGGAGGGGATTCTGCCCCTCTGCCCCGCTCTGCTGAGACCCCACCTGCAGGGCTGCATCAGCTCTGGGCTCCCAGCTCAGCAGGGACAGGGACCTGCTGGAGCCAGGCCAGAGGAGGCACCAAGGTGATCAGCTCTGCTGTGAGGAAAGGCTGGGAGAATTGGAATTGTTCAGCCCAGAGAAAAGAAGGCTCCAGGAATACACTAGAACTCCTTACAGTACCTGAAGGGAGCCTACAAAAAAGCTGGAGAGAGAGACTTTTTACAAGGGTACATAGTAACAGTAGAGGGAGAATAGATTTAAGCTAAAAGTAGATAGATTTAGATTAGATATTAGGAAGAAATTCTTTACTGTGAGGATGTTGAGGCACTGGAACAAGTTTCCCAGAGAAGCTGTGGCTGCCCCAGCCCTGGATGTGTTCAGGGCCAGTTTGGATGAAGCTCTGAGCAACCTGGTCTACTGGAAGGTGTCCCTGGCCCATGGCAGGGGTTTGGAACAAGATGATCTTTAAAATCCTTTCCAACACAAACCATTCTGATTCTACAATGATTCAATCACTGCTAACATGACTTGTCCCACTACTTCTATTTCCTGGGTTTTCCCAGAATTACAAAAACTGATTTTCAGAATTGCACATAAAAAATCAGTAGGAAGAGTTTTGCCAATTGTTCCAAGCCAAAAACTGATGAAGAGGAGGTATTTGTTTGTCTTCCTTAAAGCAAGTTAACATGAGTGTGTTCCTGAATCGACTTCCAAAATCTTAGTAATCACCAGTACCACACCTATCATTATTAGGACTAAATTCATAAAGCATTCCACCTTTATTGATTCTTTCCTAGATCAAACTAAGTTTACCCTTCTCTAACATATGTTTCTTTTTATGTCTACCATCTGACATTTTCTGATAATCAGAATTACTATATGTATTAAATACAGAACTTTAGGTGGAATAAAAACATAAACACCACTGATTCCTCTTCAGTTGGGACACTGTGTGTGAAAGAATGCCCAGTTTCTGATGAATGGACAAGACTACTTAACACTAAAAAATCAAAAGGCAAGGCTAAACAAGGCTATTCTACTATCTTTAGTTTACTGGAGAAAGTGCAATAAAGAAAAATGGTATTTATTTATTTATTCAACCTTCACACAGATGCTGAATGAATATTTGCCATACTCTGGAGCCACAGGTTTCAAATTCAAGCAGACTCTGAATACTTCTCTTTTTTCTCACTTAAAGCATTCTAATTACCAAATAATGTAACAATAGACATTCTCTGTCCATTGAAGTGATAAAGGTGAATTCCACATTGTAAAAAACATTATTGTCCACTCCACCAACAGTTAGATATCAAGGAGTAAAATCCAGGAATCTGAGAATCCCAAAAATAATTTCAAAACAAAAAGTACTTTTTCTTAAACAATATTAATGTTTTCTACCCTCATGTTGTAGACAATTACTTGCAAATTCTTGCTACAGCTGATAATGGTCAAAAACATATCTGACTCAGATATTGACTAACATCTTTCTGTTTTCAAGTAAGCTGCTCAAAGCTCTGCCTTGTGTCTCATATATTTAATCCTAATTCCTTAGAAACACTTGAAAAAGAAAATATTTGTTGCTCATACATTAAACACTGAACCCTAAGTTCAGTTCAGAGCAGAACAGAATATGACAAGATTTGATATACTTTAGATTTCTTTTCTCCTAGATTTGTATACATAATGTCAGCTATAATTTTTCAGGTCTCTTTTAACTCTGTTGCACTGCTAACAGAACTGCAGCTGCTCTTTATTTATTTGTATCCTTTTTTTTTTCCCTGTTCATAATGTACAGTCTGTCTGGCTCATTTTCAAGCTATTGAAATATTTCAATTCTAAAAAGAGTACAATAGGCCATAACCACTTGCGTGCTTATGCTTAGGAAGTCTCCATCCCTCCTCTCCTCAATCTTCTGTGGATTTCTGAAGTCTAGAAACAAAACTGGAAATTCAAATGTATGTCTTAAAACAAGTTTGGTTTGTGGTGGTTTAGCTGTTCCCTTCTGAGATTAAAATACTGTACAAAACAAGTAATTCTTGTGGCACTGCTTCTGGAATTATGAAATGTGGACATCTACAAAAAGCATGACGCTGACATGAAACCACCTAAATCAAGTTTTATAAACTAAATGCCTGCTCAGTTTCAGCTCCAGAGACAGCTGCCAATGTGCTGAATTTATCCAAAAGTACACCTCAATGGACTTTCTTCATTGAGGTCAGGGAAAAGAGAAGCTTGCAGCGAACAAATTATATTAAAAATTTCCTTGTAGAGCTTATTAGTAGTGCTTATTTTAGAGACTGGTTGTCTTTCCTAAAGGTATTTTATGTATGGATGTTAGAACCTGGTATACTTCAATGAACCATTGAAAAAAATCCAGATAATCAAATTTTAAAAATCATGGTTAAATTTTGCATTGGTTAAAATTTTTTTGGATTGCTATTGCAAGGCCCCTTAGTCTCCTCCCACAAAGCCACATCATTAAAAAAAATATTTTCTTCTTATTTTTTATGCCACAAATATTTTCCTTCCTGCAGTTAAATGAAGAGTAATTAAAAATGCAAAACTATTTTGTATGTTACATTATGTGAGCCCATAAAGCCAGGAAGGAGCAAAGCTGTTCTGTTTCTTTCTCCATTCTGTTCGGAATGGAGAAAGAAACAGAAACCTGTGCCGAGTCAGGATGTTAAATGAGGAAATCACTTTAACTGCCTTATTTTAAGCAGTTATACCAACAGCACTGGCTTTGAGATTGCCTGTAAAATCTGGGCAACATTATTTGCTTTAAATGCATACTAATATTTTTGATTTCATACCTGTGGGGCAAATGCATGATTTATCAAATGGTCCAGCACGGAAAGTCTCATCAACTAAGAGGGGATGTTGCACAAACGATGCTGTCTTTGCCACAATATGTTATATCATGATTTAATTTTAATAATAAAAACAATGCCACTTTGAGGGGGAGTGGGGATAGAAGCATAAAAAGAGTCTACCTCTCTGTCTTATATTAAAAGTAATTTCCAAAGATACTGGCACTGGAGCAAGTATTCAAGCTGTATATACTTAATATCCCCCAAACGTCAAGAATTTCAATGGGAATTAAACATCCATGATTCACCTAAGCAGCATTCCCAATCTAGATCAGCCCTCAAAGAGCAGATTCAACAATTATTCAGAGTCCTGAGCATACCTATCTTTGCTTTTAGGTAAAAAACCAGCAATGACTGGAAGGGCCTGAGACCCTTCTTGCATCCTCATGTCTGGAAGGCAGCACTTTTCTCATGTGATTCCTTTCCAAGGGTCCTCAGAAGAAGAGTTATGGATCCCTGGTAGAACTCCTGCACAAAGGGAAGACACTTTATACTCATGGCAGTATAACTGTTGCTGATCGATTTAGCAGAAGCATCTAATTAATAGCACAAGGTCGAATTATTCTGAGAAACCTTGGTTCATCTCAGCCCTAACCTCTCATTTCAAATTCTGTAGTTCTGAAAACTCAAACCCCAGCTGATGTTTGATCTTCAAGGCCACAAATCCAGAACTGAGGCCTGTAACTCTGTTGTAGGCTCTACAGAGCACCGAGTAACTGCTGGTAACCTGAAGAACACAGCAATCACAAACTGTGATTGAAGCACTCAGAATACTCATCTGAATGAATAACAGAAGTGTGCTTTCATTTTTAAAATCTTAGCCTTGTCACATGTAAAATGTGGCTTAAATCTTAAATACCTTAAAACTTCAAAATCTTAAAACAACTATTTCTTAGTAATTAATGCCTTCCACAGTGGTAAATGCGTATTCAATAATGGCAGTTGCAAGAAAAATACAGTCCTGAACATTAAAGCCCCGAGGCTCCTAGTTAAAATGTGGCTCCTAGGGCTCCTTTGCTCCCTAGGGCAGGAAAAGGGACTTTGAGAGACAGCCAGACTGTGAAAAGTGGAACATCCTCAACAGCCACAATGGCTTGAAAGCCAGGAATACCAACCCTACATGCTGCATGTGGCACAGCTTGGTTTGCTATCTTGTTTTGGTTGGTTGGTCTTTTCTTGTTTGTGATAGTTGGAATGGCCAATATACATCTACAAAGTACTTTGGTTCTGGTGAATTGGCTTTTGCCCAGGTAACCTCATTTCAGCAGAGAATCCCAAATCTGCCTGGACATAGGTTTTTGAGTTGCAAACCCTTCCCCTGGAAGTTCCATGGGAACAGAGGTAAACTGGACAGACAGCCCTCCTACCTCCAAACAGAGAAGATGGGAAGGAAAACCAGGAGATTAGATTTATCAAGGCTTTCCTCATAGGGATCTAAGGAGCCTGCATTCTAGGATCGTCTCATTCACATCTTAGGCAGAAAGCTGTGAGTTAGATTGAAAGTAATTTATTGGTTCTGAAGTTACCCCAGTGTGAAGATTGGGCAAGAGGCTTGGTAGTGCATTAATGTAGGTCTGCTTAAGGCCATGGAGCTAATCTCCATGGTTTTGTACTACACTGGGAGAGCTTCCCGATTTTTTTTTTCATTATATTTAAAGTAAACAATGGGCTGAAATGACAACTGTTATCTTGAGATGTTTATCTGGAATTACGGCCCTACAGCATGCAGGCAACTCTCTTAGGCAAGTAAATCCTTTCATTTTCTATCTGTGTATTAAATTCAGAAGAATCAAGTGTTTATTCATAAACAACAGACAAGATCTGGGGAAAAAAAAAAAACTACCAACGTTACTTCAACTGCAATGAACAAGTGCTGGACATTTACACATACTTATTAGCAAGACAACAGAGAATGCTAACTCTGCTAATATTGCTTTTCAGCATAGCTTTAGAATAATGATTTTTTTAAAAGATAAGTTTGATCTGTAATTCAAATCACACTGTATCTTTGATTTGCTACCCCCTCCTCCCCTCACACTCTCTTTACTCCTCCCTCCCCCTAAAAAGCTTTATATAGAGTGGCTGGAAAGCAAAATAGGGATCTATGCAGACACTATCCATCACATTTCTGTCTTAATTGAATGACACCAGAATGAGATCGATAAAATGTAACAAGAGACAGCTTTGCATTTCCACACTCACTTATTCTCCCTCTCTATTACTGCCAGCCATCACCGTGACTAGAAAGCCTAAGTACTGAGTCTGAACATTGCTGCCAAGCAAGCTGTTAGTATATGAATAAACTTGTCAGGAAAACAATAAAACTTACAATACTGGGAAAGGCCAAAATGTCAAAAGGCTGCTGCAAGCAGCATTAAATATGCTGCTTTTAAAGTTGAACTATAGAAACATACGAAGAGTTTCTAAATAACATGGGCACTGGCAATTCTTCAGATATTATTCCCCTCGTTCCCTCAAGACATGTCTGTGTGCGTGTGTGTGACCGTCTGACATGCAGTTGTCGTGACCTCTTGGCGCAAATCTGCAATTTCAACAATGAGCCCACACCAGCTGTGATTTCCCTACATTCAAGGATTCTGAGATCTCCAATGCATTATTGATAACCTCGTTGCTGTGCTAAAAGCAGAGGCTGATGCACTCATAATCCCAGCCTTCTCCTGAAAAGCTCCAGCTTCACATAGCAATCGATCATGAGAAATAAAATGAAAAAAGCCCATTTCAAAACCAGGTTGCACTTTGAGTATTGCATCCATTTCAGTATGCATGCTGAAAAATTAAGCTTTTTTAAAACCCCTCTTTTTTTCCTAACCTTCAATTACGATGAGCTTTTACTCCTGACCCTGTTAGGGTAATGCTAGATTATCAGGAGCATAATTCAGATGTCAGCTTTGGAGTCACATTTATATTTAAAGTGTACATTGCTTTTGTAGCTAAACCCCCCAAGCAAAACTAGGTATTCTGCTAACTAGCAAATGAAGCAGCTAATAGTATTAAAAACAAAAACCAAAACAAAAACAACACAACAACAAAAAAAGTGAATATATATATATCAAGTGAATACAGTAAACAAGATGACTTATAAAGACAAGAAGAGGAAAGAAATAACAATAGTAAAACTGCACAGAATACAGCTTTACTTATGCATAATTAGGAAGCTCCTGGAATCTGAAAACGCAAGTACCACCAATTTTCTGGTTTTAGTTTAGTACATAAAGAAATGCTCAGACATTGCATCACAGGAAATTTTCTCTTCATGTTTCAAGACAGACTGTCATATTTCAACTTGAAACACAATTAGATATTGAAACAATTGCTGTACAAGTACAAGCACTTCTGCCAGGCACTATTAAAATCCAGCTGATGAGACACTTGGCCTCTTAGCTTCAATACATAATTCTTCATGCCTGGTTGACTGTTCTGCATTGTTTCTTCATTATTACATCCATGCTCAGTCTTTTTTTTTCTTATCTTTTCTTCATGTACCAACAATCAAATATGAGTTGGCTGGAGGTAGGAGACTGAGACAGTCATGACTTCTCAAAGTAGAAAGATTCCTCGAGTCATCCCTATTTTACAAATTTAAGCATGCAACAACTTTAGTTTCAGTTCTTTTTTTTTTTAAGTGTATTTATACAGTAGACCCAAAAGGAACTGATTTTTAATAATATATCCAATTTAAAGCAAATTTACATTAATGATCACTAAACAGGTGATATTATTAAAAGTATACTGAAAAAAATCTGTATATATTTCTCATCTTTCATAACAGTATCTAAACCTGAATTATCAATAGAAAAATTAAAATAAAAAGGAATTTTAAAATTTGATGACCGTCCCCTGAGGTTACACTCACCAAGGACTGACCAGGACTTGTTAAGATTAATATATTTTCTTTAAAAATTACTACTGAAAAGCCAAAAAATATCTAAATTATCATTGAAAATGTCCAACCACAGATATCAGAGCTGAAATATCTTATATATATATAGCAGATAATGCCTTATTAGTATATGGCCAATATTAAATACTAGACATCAAAATCAGAATTTGCCAGAAAAGCTGACAACATTCACGGAGGGGAAGTAAGCTGGAAAGTCCTAATGGCACAGTTTCATGGAAGTAACAACACCATGACTTCAGGGTGCCCACAGAGTCAGTGAGAAGAAAATTGGTACTCTAAAAAATCAAAAGAAGGATGTCCAGACTGTCTTGGAAGAAGTCCAGATAAAATATTCAATTTGGGAACAGAAGTGGGAAAGTGTGGTTGCTCCTCTGGAGCACTTGCATTGCTGTGAAGAGCAAACAGATCAGGCAGCACAGATTTTACACTAGTAGGCACTCTGTGAAGGCAGGGAAAACATAAAATTTTCCACGTACAAAAGGGGCAGTGCAAACTGAGGGCTGAGGGCAATAGGCTTCCTTCCCTCCTCTTTCCTTGCTTGTATCAGTGGACAGGAACCATAGCCAAAAGTTGAAGAAACACACCAAGTACAAACTAGACACCATTTATGACAGGTGCAGTATGAATTAATCAAGATAGCTCCCAAGGATGTCAAGAGAAATGGAAAGCAATTCTAAGGAAATTCTAATTTACTTCATTTTTAAGTTACGTTTAGAAGATTTGAGATTCCAAGAACATTTGCAAATTTCAGATTTCCATATGAAGACAGAACCTTCTCCTCAGTCAATTCCATCCATGAGGTAAATTCTCAGTGGTTTACAATAAAGTGTTTTATCAACTGAGTCTGTAATTCATCACAACATATAAAAGACCACAAATTTAATCCCTCATCAACATCAATTTACAGAAGTGTTGTTTCGCTTCCTAGTGACCTACATTAAACACGTTCAGCTATCATTCAAAGGTCATCTTTGTCTTGAAGACTACCTCCCTCCCCAAAGAACTATCCCTTCATTTTCACTGGTTTTCAGTGTGGTTAGTTCAGCAAAGCAGCATAAATGGCTGCTCAAACGGTGCCCAAGACAACTCTGCTTCAGGCACTGACAACTGAACGCTGTGGGCAGATTCTCTGGCAAGATTAAACTCACATTTTTATACCACAGACTGCCACTGTTCTGCCTAATTCTACTGATCCTAATTATTCTCCTCTTTCTTTCATTTACTTGTGAGGAGAAGCCATACTGTTTACCTGAGGTGAGCTTATTACCTGTGATGAAACTCAGACTAGCTAGAGTTTAGAACATCAAGTCTGTGTAGGCACTGCAAGGGAGTACCTGCTTCCCTCCAGAAGTCAAATTCAGAGCACACAAACATAGAAGTTTGAAATCCAGCAACACCATCTTCACATTCAAGCAAAACTAAGTAACTAAATTTTTCTCTCTCCTTTTTCTCAAATCTTCTTTTAGGAGAGAACACATTTTAAAAAATCATGTCAAAAAGAGGTAACAATTTGTTTATAAAAGAGAGTGATTCTGAAGATTTACTTAAATATTACTACCATGACTGAAATATTAATAAATATTAATAAATATTTATTAATCTATAAATAGAAAGAAATTTCAAGCATAACTCTTGACAAAAAATGAAAAAAAATACTTCAAGAATTAGTAAATCACAATATTCAAAACCTTCTGAGTATATCTGAGATTAAAGACAAATAGAACTTTGTCAACAACCACAGAGACAAAATTTTATTCTTGGTGAAATCCTCTACCAGTGGAAGGTACCATTCTCTCAGTTTAGCAATACAATATTAGACAGCAGAGAAATACAGATAATTTGTGGAACTATAAAAGCTTAGAGACTATTTCCTCCTATATTTTGAAAACCTTTTGGCTTTTAATAATTTTTACTAATTTATTTTTACAAGGCCATTAAAGCCCCCTTTCAGTAGTCATTTTGTTATTTAGCTTCACTATTCTACTTTAGTATATGATGTTAAAAATATAAAATTTTGTGATATATGTCCATTCCTTTTGTTTTAAATTCTTAGAAAATAAAAAAATAACACACAAAATCTGGTTTTTCCATTGTTCTTGTATAAAAAAAAATTGAAGTAACTTTTATTAACTGCATCTCTTCTAGACTTTAATACATTTCTGTATCATTAAAATAATTTTGTTTGGAGAAACATGGATAAATACTGCTCTGTACCAAACACCAGTTACATTAACAGGTGGAAAATATGATGAAAAATTCTGTGGTGTTATTCTAGTCCACTGAAGAAGAACCTTTTTTTTTCAAACACACTCTAAACTAGCAGGAGAGGTAAGGGGGCTTTAACTGGTAAAACAAAGCAAAGTTCAGATTTTATAAAGTAACTGCTGAGTAAGTTACTAAGAAGTACTTTGATATGAAAAACTATTGTTTTATCATATGAATCAATGAACAAATTATGTTACTAATGTTTCTTTCATATCAAAATGGCTTCAAGCTCTTAAGCAAATAACATTTATATTTTCAGGAAAAATCTTGCCAGAAATGTGTTTATTATCATGTTTCTATAAATCATGCCAGAAAATTGTTTGTTATCACATTTCTATAAGGCAATTATTGCATACACTGAAGAAAAAAGTTTAGCCCAACACATTACCACTAAGAATATTTATGTAGAAGGAGAATACAGAAGAGGCTTGAACTTAATAATGTAGGGCCATTAATTAGCATCAAATGAAAGAAAAGCAATAAAGCAATTTTGTCACCGATTACTGACAATTTGCCTAAGTAGGACCATTAATTTTGGATAATATAAACCCATAAAATTAAGGGACCAAAACTATTGGAATCAATATCTCTTGCTAATCTCTTCCCACTAATTTAAATACTTTCAAGAGTATCGAAGTGTTTGAAACTTTCAAACGCTGTAATAAAAATGGAAAAACATATGGTTATGATTTCCTATCTAAAAGTTGCTAGCTTTTTCTTTGGGGCTATTTTCCTTTTCTTTTGTGGCTGAAAATAAGGAAAACTAGGGCAATTAATATTGTGACTCTTTGGAATTAACAAAGTCAACACATTTGGTTTTTTACAGTTTTCTTACTGTTTTAGAGAGTTTTCATAAAAGGAAGCCTGTTTAGGAGAGCCAGAAGTATCAATGTTTAATAGTTTGATTAAGGAATCTCCACCATGTACTGACATTATTAGCAGTATACTGACACAGTATTAACATCAAGGGAGTATGAATTATATCCTTGCACTGGGATATGTCCTCCAGCCTCAAAAAGAAATGACAAAACCCCCAGCAAAGCGTCGTCCCCCACCCCCATCTCTCCTGCCCGGCAGAATTCCCGGCAGGCAGCACCCCGCACCGAGTGCCATTGGCGGAGAGCGATGGCCCTGCAGATGTGGCCACAGCAGCCTGGCCTCCCGTGCTCCCTGTGCCTTCCCAGCACAAGGTCACCCGCTGCACACCGCATTTAATCGCTGCAGCCACTCAGGGCAGCCTCCCAGCACTGCCATGCACAAGCGCCCACTGACCCGCCAAACGCCAAAGCCAGGTGATGTGTCTGTCCACCAGGTGATGTGTCTGTCCTCAAGAGAAAGTCCTGCACAACTCCCCTGAGGCTGGAGATGACTTTTATTAACAAACGTACTTTCTGGACTTCCTTTTCCCTCAGCGCTTGCCCGCGTCTGCTCTCCAGGACAGCAAAGCAACCTTTCGATAAATATCGACAGGAATTTGGGAAAGAAATTACATGAGGAACACCTCAGTGTCTCCCGAAAAGACCCACCGAGGAAACTTAAGAGTTTAATCAGCATCCATATCAATTCATAAACCTCGGGTGCTAGAGTACAAATAAACACTCTAAAGGGGTTTAGCTGCAAGGAGATAAGATCTCTCCCTGGGGAGACGGCTAGAAACTGCTCCATTGCCTTTGTGCAGACTACTGGAATGTGCTTGCTTTTCATTTCGGTCTTTGTGTCTGGCACTCAGGCCTCACAGGCAGTGTCTTAAGCCATGCAGGGTCAGGGCAAACAGAGAACTGCATTCATGGACAGATCAAGTTTATGTGAGAATCTGCTCCTCCTGTGCCCTCAATTTCCATTTGAATTGTTAATAAAATCTCAGCCTGAAAGCACATGATCCCATCAGTGGGGAAGTCATGCAGAGAATCCTCTAGCTCAGAAAAACAAAATTTCTTTATCTTTTTCATCCTCCTCCTACATTCGTGGGAATTATGCCATGTAACCCCCCTCCTAAAGTAACCCCCCTGCCCCAGCATAACACCTGATTGCCAGCCCACAGCTTGCAGTAAAAAAGCAGTGAGGGAAAGAAGGGGAGAGAAAGAAGGCAAAAAGATACACAAGCAATGCTCAGCAAAATCACAGCCACAATAATTGCACCTTCGTAGCAATTGAAAAACTCCCGGACACCTTCGGGCAAAAGGAGACACAAACATTTCAATTTTTAAGTTAATTTCCAGCAGCTGATAACACCAGCTGCAAGACTTTCCCACAGCTTTATGACACTGCATGAACTACAGGGCCACAGAGATAATAAAAGGTCACACATAAAGGAAAGAACAGAGCCATACCCCAATTAACTTGGTCTCCCCATGCAAAAATTGTACAGGAACAAGAGCCGATATTTGCTGCAGGCACCAGACATGCATCTCCTAACCTTGCCACGGTCTAAGTGGGCCTCTTGTTTCTTCTGCCTCTGCTCCTTGCAAACTGGTTTAATATTGAACGCTTTTCAGAGGGAAGGGCTGATGAACGAAAACATGAATTTCCTGCTTGCCCTTTAAGGTGGGTTAAAGGGGGTGCTAGTAATCAATTACGGAACAAAAAGCAAAAGAGACACTAAAGATTTTACAAACTAGATGCCATAAAGTTTACATGCTGTTTTCTAACCAAAACACTCCCTTCACTTCTTCCTCAAAACTGTTTTTTTTTCTTTTGAAGGTACAAAGTATTAAAGTAAAATCTGTATGAAATGCAATGACACAGAGATTGATGCAGTTTTTGTGGTTTTTAGAGCAGCACATCAGCCCCACAAAAACAATAACTGCACTAAATATACAATGGAATTTAAAATCTTGTGGTTCTGAGTTTTGCATCCTCCCAACACTGGCCTCCATTCTCTCCTTCTCCTCACACTCATTTGGGAAGATATTTTTGTTTGCAGTAATCATCAGAATAAAGAAAGTTTTAAGGCTGAAGCTGAGAATCTGGGACCAATCCTGCTCATCACTTCACTCACCAAGGCTTCCTTTTCTGCCTGGCAACCACCAAAAAAAGTGATCCTTGCAGTAAGTCCAAACTCCTGGAAAAGCAGAGTAGACCTTTGCCTACCTCTCAACAGCACTTGTCTGAATCACTACTGCATATTATTCATCAAGAAATATCATTACTGTGACAGTATCTCAAAAGCTGATTTAAAAATAATACATGTACTTCAAGGTTCTGTAGGCCTGGGGGTCTCCTGGTTTGGAGTGAATAGGCTCACAAAACCAAAATCAATCACCTGTAATATTCCTATCAATAAAGGATACATCACAGCAGGTGTTGAGCATGGACATTGCTATCACATGATGAAATTGATTTTGTTCTAGTCTAGATTTTACACTTTTTTAGCTAGGGCTGGTGGAATTGGGAAATACAGCCAGTGGACAGAGCCCTTAAATCTGTTCACCAGGTGCCTGCAAATAAGTCACAAGTGTTATTAATTACTTCATTAGCCACAAGTCCCTGAGCAGTGTATGCAAACATATTTGACCTTGTGACACAATTTTTAACTGGCCGATAGGAGCAATCACTATTCGTTACTGGCGATGCGTGACTGGTCACTTAGAGCACAAAACTCTGCTCTTTTCCTGGCTGGAGAGAAAAGAGGGCCTTTTCTGTTTGGTAGTTATCCACAAATGCTTGCAACTGCCTAAGGAGTCAGTTAAAATGCTTTGTTCAAATGGGACTTTCTAGCAAATCCTTGATGCAGGTTGGTTTTTCTGGTGGCCGGTGGGTGTGGCAATGACTTCAGGCTATGAGTCCCTGGAGAGCTGCAGAGGGAACAGAGGATGAGCTTCCTTACACCAAGGAAGGATTTGTTGTGTTCTGTGAGCCTTACATGCTCACAGAACACACCAAATGCCATGTGACCAAATTTCGACACATTGTCTACCCACGTGACAGGATGTCTACAGGCCTTCTTGCCCAAATGACCTCTTCCTTTTTTATCTGAGTATGTACTGAGAGAACTTCCCTTCTGGCTTTTTCTTTTTTTCTTTTGCACAGTCACCCTCTCCTCATTCAAACACTTCCTTAAAACTCCTTTCTCTTGGATAGTTTATTGACGCTCACTCACATTTTATGGATACAGTGAAAGCTGCCATAACACACTACTAAATACAAAAATTGAGAGCAACTGCAGAGCAGAAGAATGTCCTTTCATTAAATCCATACCAAAACTGTAATTCAGTGTGCATGCAGAGGAGGAGAACATCCTAGCAGGAAGTTGCATAAAAAATATGCATCATGTATACACAATTCAGAGCTAAAAACCATTGACTTCATCCAATTCAAAATAACAAATTTGACTGTTCTAATAGGCTTTTGCCATAAAACAAAGCTAAGAGGAAAGATCAAGGAAAAAAAAAAGGCAGAAAATTAACCTCATCTTATAAAAAGAAGGCAGGTCTACTAAAATGCAGACTCCGCAAAGCAATTTATTAAAATTCTCACTTATTTTCTCCCACGAGATTAAAGTATCCATCACTAATGGGAAATCATGAAAAATGTAAGATTTTTCACAGTAGAATTCAGCAAATAAACTCACACCTTGCAAGTTCTAGCTGAATGTCTTAAGTGAAGAGACAGCTTTCTCCAATATCTTCCTGTTTCCTACATTACCTTACATATACATACTCTAGGTACAGTATGTATTCCCTACATGACCACCTGTGAACTTAAAAAGGTCCAAATACTGAGATGGATTGGTTCCTTTTTTTTTTAATGTAAGAGAACACTCTATATGTTTATATTAATAATGTACTAGAATTAAATTATTAGCATTAATAGATTTATTTTTAAAAGAGTTTGAGATCAGTATCTAAGCAGTTAACTTTGGTTCTTCATGAATCATTAGACCGTTTTCTGTAAAATAGTGAGATTTAGAATGGGTTAAACCCCAGTAAAACATCAACAAAATAAAGCTTATCCACTCATTTTAAATAATGTCCTTGTAATATTCCAATAATGTTCTCCAAAACTAACTTTGAATGCTATTTTGTTGCCAATAAGCTGATAAACAAAACACATCCCTTCTTAAGGAAGTGAATGTAACCAAAGCACATAGTCAACAGACTTTGTCTTTCAACAAAATCTAAAGCACTAAACAAATATACACAGAAACAACAATGCTACCTAACTCCTCTGTTCTTAAAACACTTTTTTCCTGTCTTGAATGTATACAGAAGCAAATTAGACTTCACATCGAGTGGGTGTGAATTTTCATGAGCTTTGGAAAGCTGGTAGTTTGCCATCAGCAAAGACAGAGACACCTACCCTTCTCAGGTCATCCCAATCTCCACCACTGTGGCCCATTGTGGCTTTGTCCTTCCACGGTTTTGCTGCCTGTGCCAGACTCTACACTGCACAGAGAATGTACAGAGTGTGACCAATGACTTGGGTTCAAAATACTCATTGACATAAGTTTGAACACATATTTTGAAACAGATTTAGTTTCGCACTTTCAGTTTTCCCAGACTTTTAAATCCCACTTTCACCTTCCCTCTGGTGAGGGTGTATCCTTGAATAACAAAACCACACCTAAGCAAGTGGTTTGTTTGTTTTTTTTTTAACTATATAAAATACTTCTTATTGGAGAAATAATATCTACATTTATTTGAGTTCTGTCACTAAAAACAATCTAACTTTTGCATTTAGAATGGTGTTAATGAAAACGAACATGTGAAAACACTTATCAAAATTTACATTGATGCCATATGAAGTAGATGTTGGGAGTGTTGTTTACCTATAAATATTTTACTTTACTTTCTGTAAAAAGATGATGGGAAATGGTGTGCTACTTAACCTCCCACAAACAAGAGAACATGTACACAAACCTTCACCAGGAAATCCAATCCAGATTTTTTGTTTCCTAACATGTTTTAAGTATGTTTAAAACCCAGGATATTATTTTATTAATTTTAGAAAATACCTAGAAGAATGCTTGTGTTAAAAGCCAATACCAATGCATCTGTGGAGCAGCCAGTCACCATCCTAGCTTGCACAATTTCTTCTGTGAGCTCAAGCACTGTGAGCCAGCCCGAAGTTGCAGCGGTATAAACCAAGAAAACCCAATAAAACAAAGCGAGAAAGCACAACACCAATGTTACTCCCTGTTCTTCATGTCAGCTGCAGGACTGCCCAGGGTGGGAGAGCAAGGGAGAGCAAACAAGTTCATCAGCACCACTGCATCTAAAAGATAGATGCAGAATTTATGCAGGATATGCATAAATTGAGCCTCTCTACTCCACCGTATGACCAAAATTCAGTATCTTTATTTCAGTGGCAATATCCAGTATCTCTAATGGAACTGGAAGCTTCAGCTGATATGACTTAGGTCTGGTTTAAACAAGTGAGCTTTCAGGAATAGATGCAGCAAACAGTTCCATTGCTTTCTCATCCTGTGTTGTCACTGTCCCTCCTCTCTTGGGGGGCCCTGGACCTGTACTGTATCAGTTGTTTTGCACTGCCAGCAGTGTCCTGGGCCTCTGCTGGCATTTCACTGATCTGCCTTCATCTATCCAGCATGGATGGCAGAGGCAACCAAGACAGAGAGGCACCTGTGGCTTGTGGCACCTGTGCTGCCAGGGTAGCCCAGGCACACCTTGATTGCATTTTCACAATTCTCCAACTCAGCTGGGTGAAGCAGGCCATGAACTTGCTCCTTTTTCATAAACTGTTCCCTTTTAGAACAATTAATAAAGCTCAATGCACTGTCTCTTTCAAATCACATACTCTATGTTTCCAATAACATGCTGGTATATTTTTCTTGTAGATTTGGAGAAAGAATGTGCCAAAAAAATTAGAAGTCTAGGTTTAGTTCAGAGATCTAGTAAGTACCTATTTAAATTCATTACATACTTATTTATCCATGAAGATCTGGAGCTTTTTGAAGACCAGAGGTTAGAAGGCTTAACTTTGAAAGATATACATTTGGCACATGGTAAATTCCTACTGTCAGAGGTCCTATGGGATTTTTAACTTCTATGCTGACCAAGCAAGATTAAAAATTCTGCCACAGTGTAAGAAAACATCCTCAGCAGTTGAATATTCCCCCCTCTTTAAAGCTCTTCTCAAGTGCAAGGCAGTTCTGCATGTTCTGCAATTTATTACATGAAATAATTTCAAATGGGTATTAAATCACCTTAGAATAATCAGCTCAAATCAATATACATTTATAGTGAACAGTGGAAGGTCTGCAGTATGAGAAGGATGAACAGCAAAACTGACTGCAAAATATGAAAGAGAAGCATGGGGCAGTTGAGTCATTATCATCTGACACAGCAAGGGGGGGGAGAAATTTGGTCTCAGAAATTTAGGTGATTATGGTGGATCCTCAGCTCAGGAGGGGTGATTTGCTGCAGCAATATATTGGAGAATTCTGGTTTTCCCATCTAGAGGAACACAAAACCCAGTGCAGGAAACAGCAAAGCCTGGAAACGTGCTTTAGGCTTACTCCCTCTCGATGCTGCTCTGTGGCCAGCTTGCCTCCAGACCTCTTCCATGTCAGCAGCACCACAGCAGCCACCACCAACTGAAGGGATTGCTTCCCACTCCTCTGGGGTCCTCTGGAGGTGACAAAATCCTGCCAAGCTACAGGGGTGCTTATCAGAATGGCTAAACACATGATCCTGGGAAGCTTTATATCACAGGGTTTGTTAAGGCTACTGACAGGGATCAGCTTCGTTGTTCATCTTTGGGGACATCTTCAGGAATCTCTTCTCATGAAGTATCTTAAGTAATTTCTGTGGTAGCAGAAATTCTCTAAACCTGGGATTAAGGCAATAGTGAGTGAAGTTAGCATACCTAATCAAAATTGTACACAAAAGGTACAGTATGAAACAAGACTGTACAGTAGGAAACAAGATTAGGTGATAAATCACCTCATATTGCAAAATTTAAAAAATAAATGAAAGAAATGAGAAAAATATTCAATAAAGTGGTCCAGCTAAGTAAAAGCTTGAGCAAACAGGAGTGATAGCCCAGGAAATGGTTGCATCCAAAATGTCAAAAGGGGTATAAATAGTTAAAGTAAATAAATGGGACCAAAAGTACATGCAATTTTAAAATTAAATCAGAAAAGCGTGGGTTTAATTCTGAAGGGAACAGTGTGTGCCAGAGTATTGAGTTATACATTGCTGTATTGAAGAGTGGGTCAAGATCTTATCAGCTCTATTATGAGGAATGTCAATAAAAGGCTGTGCTATGATAAAATGTTTAATTAAAAATGAACATTGTGCAACAGATGAACTCTTTGTATTATACAGAAAAAGGAGTCAAATGGATTGTGTTCTCCAAGTTACAAATTCCAGTGAATCATTTCCCCTCCATCAAACATTCTTATCACTACAAAATCTTGTATTAAAAAATGGATTTACTTATACTACGATTTTTTAAAAATTACTGTAGGACTATACCTACAGAATACTTCAAATACTTCCACATCTGGAACAACTGTGAGGAGAAGAACACTAAGGTCTTGTTTTCTCAGTACTCTTTCAGGTGAATAAGTGGTTTGCTTCGGCAAGTTAATTAAGAAAGCAAAATATTAATACTGACTCAGTGAGTTGATCTAAAAGTAACAGGAACAAGCAAGACTCAATATTTTGGTTCATTACTTATATAATATACATGTACTCAACATGATCTCCCTAAACATCTCTCACAGCTCAGTACAGAAGGCAACAAACAATGACACCAAGAAGAGCACAGGGAACTAAATGCAGCAACACCCACGGTAGGCAGACAATCAAAATTTAGCCTCATATGTCAGACAAAAATTTTAATGTACTCTTATGACTGCACTATATAGTAAGTGGAATACATTGGAGCAAAGAGCTCCACTGATTAGCTGATAGAAAAAAACATTATGTAGAAAATAAGAATTCTGGTGCCCTTTAGTCAAAGGATTTGTAAGTTATGAATGACCTGTGTGCAGTACATGCTCCAGCTGTGGGAGTGAGAAAGAGTCTATTACTATAGCAAGAATAACACTGAAGTACATATTTTCATCTGTGGACAAAGATAAACTTATCAAATCCAAACTGTTAGTAAGGGGAAAATCCACAATATGCTCATGAAAGAACTTGCAGTCATAGAAACTGATGATATTAAAGAGCTATTAAGTGATCTAGTCTTCCTCTCAGAGTTAAGCCTTGTTTCCTGCAGTTCTTGCATAATAATATTTTACTTGTAGGATTGCCGCCCTATCCCTGGTTAAATTGTTCTGAAGTCCTTTATCTTTTCATCAGATACTATTTCCTGAGATTCAGTCTATAATTACCCATAATGATATGGTCATATTTAAGGAGAGAAAAACATAGGTATAGAAACATGTTTCTCAAATAAAGAACAAATAAACTTCAATAAGAGAGAATTATTACCTAAGAAGAAGATTTGGTAGCAATATTAAAAACTAAGTCCTCAGAAGAGGTCTAGTTAGGGGCAGGAATAGAACAAATATTTCACCAGGAGCCAGTAGAGATTGCCAGGGTCATGGCCTAGTTGAAATTAAGAGAAAAACTCCTACTGATTTCAATGGGGCCAGGATATGGTCCCCATATTTTGTCCATAGTCTATCATCACAAGTGTAAACTACAAATGAAGCATCATGAGGTGAGGTGCCTATAATTCCTAATGTTTTCATCCACTGTTATAACCAAGACCTCTCCCTGAACTCCAACAGAGGCAAATTAGTTCCACATGTCAGATACCGACTGTAATATTTTCCCTTACTCTTGGTTCACAATGAGGGGATGCAGTACAGCATAGAGCAATTAATACATTTATTTTTGTGAAATAATGCATGACAGAACAACTCAGAAAAGATGTCGCTCACTTGAAGGTTGCTAGCTCATGAAGAGTATAAGTAGGAAAAAGCAATCAATGGAAAATAAGATAAATTAAGCCCCCCTTACAGTCCCACACCTTCCTAGTTTTTGCTTTACTTGCTTCATTTCAACCCTTGCAGGTCTCCTGGTGCCCCTCAATTCCAACATCACCTCTGAATCTGGGATTACAATCTATCACAATCCAAACTGAACCAGTTTTTACAGTTTCCTGAAAGTGAAATCTAACATATAGGATAGGACTGCTAAGCATAGGCAACTCATGCATTTTGCATACCCTACAGAATCCTGCCAAGGGCTCAGCTGCCATTCCAGATGGCTGTGGGTCTATTGCATGTTTTGTGTCATATTTACCAGTCCCATGTTTAAATAACAAGCTCTCACCTCAATATGTCTTTTATCACCAGTGAGAAAATAGTAAAAGAGAACCAAGGCCTTTAGGCAGTACCTATTCATTGCATTGCACTTTGACCAGATATTATGTCTAATAATAACAATAATATGCAAATCTTCCTCAAATCACTCTCCTGAAACCATTCGGTTAGGAAATAATCTTGTCTGTGGAAGGCTAACTAAGATATGCTCTTTCTGATGGCACATGCACAGGGACTACAGAGAGTAGTTGTAGTCACAGGTAACAGTCTCAACAGCCCAAGAATGCTTTGGAACAAAACTGTGACATGAATGAAAGCTCAGGAATGCTGTAGGCCACTACAACACCTGGACTCATTAACTACTCCGTTGGGTAAATACCAACACAGAGGAAGCCACCAAAACCAATGACAAGTCAAGGTGAAGTCAGACCTGGAATACCCTCTGACTTCACTTATATTAAACAGAAAAGTGATTATGAAGAACTTCATCAGGCCTTGTGGAAAAGAAGAAAACCTACTTCATTCTGAGAAGCCGCTCTCCTTCACCAGTACTGCCCAGTGCTAGATGTGGCATCACTCAGAGTGCAGCATCACAGCAGACAGAAGCTGACATCTATGGAAAATGTTTCTTTCCAGTCCTGTAAAATAAAACCAAATCACAGCTCTTTCAGAAACAAAGACTCTATAAAAACACTGCACTGTATAATTCCAATATTATTTTAATTCAAGTCACCCTTGTTCAGTGTTTCACAAAGAAAAAGAATTCAAAAAACAACAATAACAAATGGAGAGACAAACAAAAAACTTTCCCCCCTTCCTCAAGCTGGCAAATTCAACTTGACTTCTAGAGTTCAAGCCACATTTTTATGGATTTTATTTACAAATATAATAAAGTGTCTTTCTCTGAAAAACTGATTTTCACCATTTAGAAGTAGAGAGTTTATAATAGTTTAGAAGTAAAGACAAGTAAAAACTTGTAAGGTGCCGTGTATTTGCCAAGTATCCAGTATACAAGAGAATGTTGACTACCACGATAACAGTTTCAAAATATCCCACAGAACCACTTATGATGGAAAATCAATCACCACTTTTTCAACTAGACCACGGCACTGAGTGCCGCATCGAGTTAGATCTTGAACACCTCAAGGGATGGTGACTCCACCACCTAATTGTAGAAGTGTGAAGATAAGCACTGTAGAATTAGACAAAAGTGAAGTAAAGAGATCTATGTTGATCAAATTGATGGTCATATAACTGGAATTGCATTAATTTTTCTGATAACGCATTAAATGATGTGGAAACTGCTCTTAAATCCACACAGATTTATGTACAATCAATACGAACATACAGAGAACGGGAAACTGGATAGGGAGAAGCTGATTATTTTAGTGCAAGCTGAGACCACAAGAAAGACAAAGCCAATTAAAAAAATATATATATGAAATGTATAAACATTATCTTCAGGCATTCTCTTTTCAAAAGGTTTTGAACAAAATCCAAGATTATTTGTAAATATGAATAACTTCAGTAGAGTGATAATCAAGTTTACAAGAGACTAATACTTTATTGTATTAAGTACAAATTACTTCAAGTCTCTCTTACCCTGTTTGTCTGGAGTGGCAGAACCCCACTAGCACCCTGTTTTAATTAAAGGTATGCAGACCACAGTTAAATTATATAATTTTAAGACAAGGTGAAAATATCTTGCACCAAAGTGTATTTGTTCAGTTTGAAGTTCTTTCCATGACTGAAGAAAGAAAATAAATATTTTTCAATAATCTGTTTTAAGAAGTTTGTGAACCAGGTGCCTACCGAAAGAATAGAAATATTTTTCCTAGTAATTGATGTATCTGAGATAAAATAACTACTTCTGCAAGATAAATTTCTTTTTCAGTTGAAGTAATACATATCTAAGGTATACACAAATACAAAGCAAATGATCCTAATATAATACAAATCCCATGAATCTCAAATGTTAAACTGTCATAGAATCATAGAATGGCATGGGTTGGAAAGGGACCTTAAAGGTCATTTTGTTCCAACCTCCCATCATAGGCAAGAACACCTTCCTCTAGACCAGGTTGCTCAGAGCCCCTGGCCTTGAACACTTCCAGAGCTGGGGCAGCCACACCTTCTCTAGAAAACCTGTGCCAGGGCCTCACCACCCTCACAGTAAAGAATTTCTTCCTCACCTCTAATTTAAAATTTTTCTCTGTCAGTTTGAAGCTTTTCCCCCTTATCCTGTCACACCAGACCCATGTAAATTGTCTCTCTCCATCTTTCCTTTGGACTCTCTTCAGGTACTGGGAGGCACCAATTAGGTCACCCCAAAGCCATCTTTGTTCCAGACTGAACAATTCCAATTCTCCCAGCCTTTCCTCCCAGCAGAGCTGCTCCATCCCTCTGATCACCTTGGTGCCTCCTCTGGCCTGGCTCCAGCAGGTCCCTGTCCCTCCTGAGCTGGGAGCCCAGAGCTGGATGCAGCCCTGCAGGTGGGGTCTCAGCAGAGCGGGGCAGAGGGGCAGAATCCCCTCCCTGCCCTGCTGCCCACGGGGCTCTGGATGCAGCCCAGCACACGGGGGGTTCTGGGCTCCCAGAGCACACGGCCGGGGCACCTCCAGCCTCTCACCCACCAGCACCCCCAGCTCCTCCCCAGGGCTGCTCTGGATCTGTTCTTCCCCAGCCTGGGTTGGTACTGGGGGCTGCCCCGGCCCAGGTGCAGCAACCTGGACTTGGTCTGTTAAACCTCATAAGATTCCCATGGGCCACCTCTTGAGCTTGTCCAGGTCCCTCTGGATGGCATCACATCCTTCAGATGCATCACTCACACTCC
This sequence comes from Irena cyanogastra, assembly GCA_013397155.1. Taxonomy (NCBI): domain Eukaryota; kingdom Metazoa; phylum Chordata; class Aves; order Passeriformes; family Irenidae; genus Irena; species Irena cyanogastra. The sequence goes on from VWZV01000538.1 coordinate 272,414, forward strand.
TTAGATTGGTGTCATCTGCAAAACCTGCTGAGGGTGCACTCAATCCCTTTGTCTTTACCATTAATGAAGATATTAAATAACACTTATCCCAACATGTTTGTCATGTCTGGGTATCTGCTTACATGGATACAAGACTAAGCCACAAAAGACCCATGATTCAAACCATCAGATACGGACACACTGAAGATGAGATCCAAACACGAAAACAAGCCTGACGTGCTTTTAATTAGCTTGGTTTATATTCACAGATATATCCACACACAAACCCATGCAAAAGTAAAATTCTTGGGTTTCCACTTCATTTTGCATAACATTTCTAGCCTTTGAAATACGTGTTTTAACAGCATCAGGCACTGGTGTTGTTTTTGCTATGTGGTTAAAGGACTAAATGGAAACTTCAAGTGGTAGCCATTCAATATAAAACTCGTAGCACAGTAGGACATTCTCCTTCACTACCACTTTGCATAACCTGATGTCCCTATTCACATTCAGTGAAAGTCACTCAATAAAAAGCACAGAATAACCTGAAACATGTACTTCTGACCTAAAATAAATCAGATCTTTTTGGGGAAAAGCAGTTATGTGGAATACTTGATACAAATTCATCTGTGTCAAGGAACTTTGGTCAAATCAACTTTGAATATACTGAAATGAGGTCCACCACCAGCATTCTCTACTTCATAGCTGAGCAAACTTGGCATTTAATATATAAATCATGAAGATGGATCAAAATCCATAGAATAAGAAGCTATAAGTTATGATTAAAATTATAAAGTGTAAGTCTTTCATAAGGGGTTGCTCTCTGAAATAAATATCTTGTGGGATGTCAGAAGAAGAGCAACAATGGGAATCAAAATTTTTGTTCCTAAAGCAAAACAAAACCAAATTCCCTGAGAGATAACAGAGCTCATGAGAGGGGTTAAAACACCAAAATAGAATGTTACGATACTGAGACGTTAAATGCTAAATGCTATTACAGTTCTTCCCTCAGACAGGGAATGAAAAGAATCTCTTATTTAAGGTAAGTGTAATAGGAAAAAACTGCCATGAAATATCCATGGCCTGCTGCCTTCCACACTATAACAAAGGTTAAGTAAAATCTTCAAGCCTTGCCTAAGAATCCTATGGTTTGAGCCATTTGGTAAAAGAAAGATGCAGTAAGGTTCTGCTCCCAACCACAGTCCTACCTCAAATCATCTTGTGACCCTGTCCCATATTAGGTGTTCTCTTGAAAAGGTGAACCCTCAACACCGTGTTCTCTGGGCTTCATCTTCTCACCTGCACCTGAGGGATAGAGGCTGTGCTTTTCCCAAACTGTGCAGAAAATAAAGATCACAGGTCTGCCTAAAAAATTGCGTATCAAATGGGGAAAATGGACATTCTGAAAAACACATGTGTTGCAGTGCTGAACAGCCACTGCTGCCTGAACAGGCATTGTAGGGCTCTTGCTCTTTTCCCAGAGTTGGTGCGAAAGAGCCTAGGAAGTGCAGAGCCTGTGTTTCTGAGGAACAAGCCTTCACTGACACAGGTGAAGGGGATGCTTGCATCCCATCATCCACTTTGCTTTCAACATAAATTTTTTCTTATCTAGATTTACAAAAGGCAGATACTATGATAGGGTGGTGGTATGAACAAAGGGGACAAAGATTATTCTCTTTGATTTTAAGGTACAGTCAGACTTTTGTCCAGCAAAAATTTAGGAATACAGAAAAAAAAACTATAAAGTTTTGAAAATTCTACAGCCCAAATGCCTAATTTAGCAGACTCAAATTGTGAAAATAGCATTTTGTTTGAATTAATATTATATTATAATTAATTTGTTGCTCTCCTTTTATTTTTGTAAACTGAAACTTCAACTCCTACTTTCTCTTCTATATTTTTAAAACAAATACAAATTTCTTTCACTGACCAAGACATAGATGGCTAGTCTTGATCTTCAAAGAATCTGGAGTTAATTTGAAAAGATGCAGGTAATTTTGATATTTTTTAGAATGAGGCTCACAAACAGAATTCTGTATTTTTCAAATATAAAAAAAAATTCCTAGAGTGCCAGTTTGCCCTGAGAAACATCACTTCTCTCACATCATTAAGTCAGCAACAGAAGTGCTGGGATTCTTTCCTAAAGGTGTCTGACAAATGGAAAAAGGAGTAAATAAATTATATATTAATATAATTAGTCTATAATATATAGAACATAATTTCTAGACTATATGCTTGATTTTATACCTACCACAGTCAAAGGAAACAAAAATATTGACTTCAGGACTGTGCCTGATGGGACTTTTTTTTTTTTTTTCCCTTTTCACAAAGGACTTACAACTAATGTACCTAATCGGGGTAGGATATTAACTATCTAAATATATTTATTATCTCTTTAGGCTTTGTATCTATTATGTTATACTTAGTGGTTTATTGCTATCGTTACTATGGTTTAAAATTTAGAACAGCAAAGAAAGAAATGGTTTTTTGCTAAACAGAAATTAAGTGGGAGATCCATAAAAGAAAAAAAGCTGGAAAACTCATTCTGTTAACCTGGGGTCTAGTTCACTTTTGAAAACACCCTCAGCAATTGCCATTTGTTGCCATTCAGTTTTATGACAGCAGATTATTGCAGAAAATAAAGCTTGGAATTAATTTGAAATGAATTTTTCACCAGCCACAGTTCCGGCACGGAGCATTTTTCACCCTAACAAATGTGTACTAGAATTAATCTTTATATTGTACAAGGCTTCCCCAGTAGCTTCACACCAGAGCAAATCACAGAGAATTATCAGATTTACTATCTCTTTATTGATATTCTTGAGGCATTTGAATGGATTGATTCGGATGTGCTACTCCTTGGACATATTAGATAGATTACTTAACAAATTTCCAAGCAGTTGCCCGTGACCTGGTCAATATCTCCCAGGAAGTTCCTGCTCACAAACACCCATCACTTGCCAGGAGCAGGTCTGTCCTCTGAGCTACAGCTGTTGTCTTGTGATACACAAACCACAGCACAAGCAGAGGAAGTTAAAGCACCTCAATCTTGCCTTTTCAATTTAGACTATATTTGGGGCTTAATAATAAGCCTCTTTGCATAAACGCTTTGAAAGGTCTCTATTGTTCTAACTTATCTAATCATCAAAAGGAAATGTTTCTCAAGAGGCAAATCAATTCTTATATTACTACATTTTGCTTCTAAAATTCAAACTTCTGACAAGATGGATAGTCTTCTGCAGCATGTTTTAGTTTGAACTGTGGAACAGAGCAGATGGAAAGACACTTAAGAATTTTTTAAGGGTTTCTACATGATAGAATCTGGTGGTGGAACTTTTGGCTTACCACAGCAGATTCACAGCCTGGCACAGTTGTTCCCTATCCGTGTTAAATAAATCCTATCTCCTGATGGGAGAAAACTGCCCTCCCCGCAGATCTCATCCTACTGCCTGGTAATGATGGGCTGTTCCTATTTTACCATTACTTGGGAGTCTTTATACTCTGCAGAGACAAAGGCTGTTTTCCAACTAGGACTGAGCATTTCTAAATCTGGAGTTTGATCCTCCACTCACCTCCCACTCATTCCGTAGGAGCGACCCAGTGCAAACATCCTGAAATCTCAGGATGGCACAGCAGGCTGCATCCCCTCACCTGCCAGCTGGATTCCCAGGAGGCCGAGCACGCCAGAGCTGGGATGTTGCTGTGCATCCCACAGCCAGGGATGGAAGAGCTTGTCTCAGCTCAGGGAAGAGGGCGAGGACCCCTCATTCTCCCTTCTGCCCCTCAGCAATACTCTATCAGAAGTAAAGGCTGGATGGGGACACAGGGAGGAAGGAAGAGAAGGAGATTGGAAGGAAGAGAGGGAGGGAGGGAAGAAGACAGTACAAAAGTCCTCAGCATGTTTATCAGATCACCGTGTCCAGCTGGGCAATAGGGAATACTAAGGATATGACTTAATCCTACCTCTCATACGTTTTGCTCAGAGCTGTAGGAGGGCACCTTTTTTCAGGAGATGATGTAGAGGGGCCAGATTTCAGCAGTTTCCTTACACCTTACAATTTCTAATTTACAAATCCCACTAACCACGGAAGGGGAAGGGCAATGCTGTTGGCTCATTCCTCCAAATCTTTTTCTCTTATTTTAAATACAGAAATAGACTTTTCGATCAGTTGCTCAGACAGTATGATGGCTAAGCCATTTCTTTTCTGTGCATGAAGAGGTCAATACACACAAGCCTCTTTTCAAAGAAATGCTCCACCTGCCAGGCTGATTCTGGCTACATCTTGGTACTGAGGATCTGATGCCCATGCTATGAACATTTTAACTCTAGTTTGCCTCTGTGGTTTGAATGCCTGGCTGCGGCAAATCTCCCACATTTGTTTCATCTGAAATGAAACCAGTTCACATGCTCCAAAACGTGAAGCACAATAATATATTATTTTTTTCTGCAAACATGTTTTAGTTGGATCCATATAAACTGCTTCTGAGTGAAGGAAGACTATGGATAATCTAGAAGCCATAAGGGTCAAGGAGTTGAGAGAGGTGGCCAAATTATTGGTCATATGATAGTGAAAGTGAAGGTAACAAATATACTCAGAAAATTTTATTCACTGAAAATGTTTTTCCCAGAAAAATTTAGACTGATTAACTCAATATAATGAAACAAAATAAAAATAGTGACTAACTATTAAGTTAGTCTGAATATTTTCAGAGTAATTCAAGATAACAGTCCAAAGAGAAATTTGGATATCTAGGGAGAGAAAAAGATGGCAGATACTTTTTCTGTTGGCAATATGACTAGAAAAAAAATATCTTTCAGTAAAGAGTCTCCACATCACAGATCTTTTCCAGTAAAAGAAATTCTCTTATCTAAATTATGCAACTAACAGAAAAGAAAATTAGATCCTTAACCCATGGTCTTTTTCACAAAATTTGATGGACCCTAAAGACAAGCAAAAAGAAAACAAGCTGAATTTATAATGCAATATTCAAAGGTCCCTCTACGAAGTTTGTAAGAATTCAAAGTTTACCTGAAAATGTTTCATTTCTTGTTATCCAGATCCATGTATTTCTGAAGAATTAGAAATTTAGAATCCACAATTCTCTGCTTTCAATGGTAAAAGAACAACAGATGCAACCCGTGTGTGCTGGAATTATTAAGGATGCCTGAGGTAATAAAATGTTCAAATTACTTTTAAATTCAATGGGAGTGAGACTTCTAACTCCTTAAGGCTGTTGGAAATTATATTTTCCAATATCCTTGAACCAAAGAAATTAAAATTTTGATAAACCTTCTGCGAACTAGTAACTATTGATTATTTAATGGTTGATTAAACTTTCTTACTAACTGCCTCCGGAATTTCAAATTAAGAACATTAATACTCATATTTCTATTTTTCATAAATGTCAATTCTGTCTGAAATTGTGTATTATTCAACATGAAAGATATCTTGAAAACAATCCTGCATAGGAGTAGGATCTGGCATAGAAGCCATCCACTGAATGCCACCAACGATGAACCAGTAAAAAAATATAGTTAAATAAATAAAAATATGAGCATTTCTTAAGAACATATTTTATAAAGTAGAACTCCTTCATTTTCAGAACAGAAAACAAAATTGGTGATTCAGATCTATATCCCTGCCCTGGTCATACACAGCAGGTAGCATGAACAGGACGGGATTCCGGTCCACCGGCTACTCCACGATGGCTTCTCCAGTTCCCATATGGTACACCCTTTATCCATGTGCTACACCAAAAGGCATGAAAACCTTGCTTCTGTTGCAATGAAATGCAAAAGCAAAATTAAACAGGACAAAACTATTTGGCAAAAATAAATTCTTGGCTTTCAGCCAGCTCCAGTGAGGAGCTGAAGTCCAATACCTGAGAAAAGCACTCCCTGCACTGCCCCACAGAACAAGTCCAGTGCTGGCTCCTCTCCTGCCCAAGGCAAGGATAGTTCATCCTTGCCTTTTCCTTTATTACTGAGACAGCAAAAGGCATTTCTATCAATACTTCTGAGAAACTTTTAGCCATTTTGCAACTCATAGGACCTGAAGTTTCTGTCTGGGAAAGTTTTGTGGTCATATGGGATTATGCAGGAAGAGGTTTGGTGTGCACAGACCTCACTGGGAAGTTACACGGGGTTCTTCAATTTATAATTTTGAGAAGTGGAAACACCTAGAATGTATGAAGCTTGGAGATTTCTCTGTATAAACATTAGAACTGGAAACAGAGAAACTTGTGTTTGGTCTAATAATGAGCAAATCTCAAACAACAAATAAATTCTAGTATTTCAATGTAGCAATAAAGAACAACAAGCACTACTGGTTTGCATGCCAGGTCAATTTTATTCCTTTTTAAAATATGGAGAAATGAGGGCACTGGAAAACTGCAACTTTCCATCACTGAAAGAGTAGGTATTAACTAAAGGCAAGATTGCTAATATATGTGTATCCTGCCAACAAATACCTTCATTGCCTTTGCTTTTCCTGAAAGGCACACTGTTTTTTTCCTTCAAAAATCTCTCTTGCATGAGACCTGAAATTCTCATCAAACAAGATACAAGCAGAACAATGGAAAAGGTCTTAAGAGGCCACATACAGTATATCCAAACGTGAAATGCTCCAAGTTTATAGATCAAAGTAAACACTTTACAATATTTGTAATCAGCATAGGGTGCCTTTTATTGCTTTGCAGAAATCTACGCCAAGAAAAAAATTCCAGCTCTTTTATTTTTTAATGACACAGCATGCTGTTAATTTGGGTATAATGCCAAAAAGCTCCAGAGTGTTATTCAGGAAAGAGGTGTCTAGAAACCCCTCAATGTCATAGATAAAATTGAATCTGAATGGCTAAACCAATTTGAAAACAAATAAATTCAAAACTAATTTTATCCACAACATGTTAAACAAGATGTTTAACAAACATCTTTCACTACAACAGAGCTACTTGTGACATCCTTAAGTCAAATGTATTTATTCTGTTCCTGATGCTGCATACAAAATAGAAACACCTTTCTGGTACTACTCAGGCCACAGAGAAAACAAATGCCTGAATCCTTCCTCTTTTGTTGTCTCATTCCCATCATTAAAAACAAAGTCCTCCTCATAGCTAGGCAAACACCTTGGAATTTCTCCTGCCTTGGTTTCCTGCCTATTCACCAAAACCATCCTCTCATTCTCCTGGAGTTTTAAGGTCATTCCAGAGCTTCACACAGAGTCTCTTCCCTTCTGACCTGAACAGGTCACCACTGGTTTGAAATCCTACCCAAGATGTGAGTGTTCTCACCCAGAATTTGTACCCAGATGCCGCAGGTATGGGACTGGTCCTTCTCTTCAAAAAATTAGTGAAAGGCAAAAACCTCCCAGAGCCCATCACACACTGACTCGATTGAACTGCTGCCACCTTCCACGCACACACCAAGAAAACAAACATGACTGTATAAAGCAAAGCAAGGGGCAAGATGAAGGTGTCGCCTGTATTTGTTTGGCTCTAACAACTAAGTAACAAAATAAGAACTTGCACTAGTAAGAGATGGGAGGGACAAAGGGCAGAAACACAGGAGGTGGAGAGGATCTTCCATAAAACTATGTGAATTAGACACGTCAGTTCCGTCTCTGAATTTGCATAAGAAACTATCTTGGAAAATGCATGAAAAAATCAAGCAAATAAATTGCACTGGTTGACAAAGCACAGATTTTTTTTTTTTTTTTTACTTAATCCTTAATAATGTCAAAAAAGATAGTTTGTTGTGTCTTTCAAAAAAGCCACATCAGCCCAGACAGCAGATTACTTCCCACTCTGTTATCCTTCCCATGGTTATGGTCTGGCCCTGCACATTAATGTGAAGCAATATGAAGTTTCCTGTTATAATTTTTATTGCTTTTGCATTCAGCCTGAAAATTGACCTCAACCATTTAAGTACTTCTCACACCCTCATTTTTTGCATTGGTATAAAGACAGCAAAAACACTAAAAAATTATGAATAACTTAGAAAATCTGAAACAACACAATCATTTGTGATCTCTACTCACCCTTTTATAATTACTTCTATTAGTTTTTATCAAAACAAATCCCTACTGAATTACAGTCTTTTCAAAGCAAGAAGAAAAAAGGCACCTGAAAAAAACGCAAAATCACTTTTGTTCAAGTTTAAGTTTCAAAAGAAAGCACAGAACCAGGCTGTTCTTTCCTTTATTCTGAAGCATCCAGAAGTTGCTTCAAAATTTGCTTTCTGTTTTCTCGTTAACCTTTAAAGCATCTTAAAATCACTTTGGAAAATAACAATAATAATAATAATAAAAATAATAAAACCCCACAACACCACAAGATAATAAGCTTAAGTTCTTTTTCAGAAAATGAGGAGGATTTGTTCTACTGTGTAGTGCATTCCTTCAGGGGTTTTACTTCTTTGTCCTGTAAGGATTTTCTGCTCTTATAGTGAAGGAAAAGATATTATCCTGTCCCAGAATTTACGAAATCATATCACTACTACAGATTCTTGTTCAACAGCCAGAAAGTGTTAGAAAAGGAACATGTTTCCTATTGCACAACAAAGAATTTAAAGTAATTTCTATTACTATTATACAGAACATTTTTGGATCCATTTCTACTAAACTCTTGTTAAAAAGTCCTGTGGGACTGAAGTCATTCAGGATATTAATGATTTTTAATTTTACAGTTACAAAGACATTTAATTTCACTTGAAAGTTCAAAATTAAATTTCCAAACTGGATTGAATAATATAGGGTTTCCCACTGAGCAGAAATGCAGTTCTTCCAATAAATAAAAATGGAAATATAAAAGATACATATATTTAAATATTGATAAGGGAGAAAAAACACAACAAACAAACAATGACATTTATTCTGTGTATTAAGTTGATTTTATATTTTAACAATAAATAGAATAAAACAGGTTGTATTTTTAATGTATTTCTATCATTTTCACAGAGGGAAAACACTGACGAAAGCCTTAAGTTTTTATTTCAGTTCATCTGCCAACTGAACCCCTGCTTGAATAGAACTTTTTTGAGACAGATGCTTTATTCAGATGTTCTTGAAAATTCAAAAAGAACACCTGAGGAAATTTAGACACAGTATTACTATTATTAGAACACTTCTTTGTATACAATACATCCCACTGGAAAATAGTATAAAACTAATTTAAATAGTTTCATAAACCATTGCACATTCATCTCTCAAATTTTATGAGAGCATAAAAAAAACCCACTTCAGATTCATTCACCTCTGTCAACAAATAATGAAATTTTAAGGATTGTAAACAGTGATAAATTTAAATTTAAAGGCCTCCATTAATCTTGATGAAGAATATCAGTGCATAACTTAGTTAATGTATAACTAAATATATTCAAAATGCAAATAGTTTGTAACCTAGGCACCAGACAGTCTTTAATAATAGCATTCAACAAATTCCTAGAACTGTACCTACACCAATGGCGAAGCACCTGAGCTTTAACCTTACTTTCATGTCTCAGTGGAACTACTCCAGGAGTGAAGTTACTCCCTGTGTTAGCATCTGTTAAATGAGATCCATAATTACAGCTGGCAGTTGGAAAACTGAAGCAAAAAATGAATTAGCATTTCAAATATTTCGGTATATATACTATTCCCATGTCACCAATTACAGTCCCATCTGTACAAAACTGTACCAAAAATAGTTGTGTTTTAATATCCTTCCCTTTCATGTCTAAATACTTCACTTGCATTGGAAAATGAATTTTAAATTTGTTTTTTACCACCAACCACCCTACAGAATAGTCAGCATTGCTATCACCAGCAACAATGCATTACCATTGTATAAATGACTTCCTAATATTGGAGTGAATTTATTTCCACAGCAGTATGATTTTTTATTATTTCTGGGTTGTTGACCATCTTAACCATTACAAATCCTTTTAAACATAGGATATGGTATCAAACAGAAGTAAGCAAAAAGATAAGTTATCTTAAAAGATGAGATTTTTCTGTGAACTTGGGCATTATGCATTTTTCCCCTCCTTTCTACTTTCCTGCTTCTGCAGAAAAAACTATTCACTACAGTATTTATAAAACTCAAAACAATAAAATCCTCAAATAATGCATGTGCTGTTCGAAAAGAAAGTTGGAGCAGTCTAAGTTTCTTTATTTTTTTTAAGAAGAAAACTTATCCTGAAGGCAAAAGCAGTCCAAAAGTATATGGCATTTAATATTTTACAGAATATATGTCTACAGAATATACTCTGTGTTTCTGAAGAATAAATCTCTCTATACTGAAGTACTTGTTCTTGCCAAAAAGCCTGAGAAAATGATAGTAGTTTAATCCAAGGTAGCCTAGATAATCATCTTATTTGATGAAATGGAAAAAAATCATAATACTATATATTCTATTTATTTTTTAGCTTCCAGACACACACTCTAGTATTATAAGAAATACAAAAAGCCTTAGTATAAGAGAAATTTTGCAAATTATCATAGAACATCCACTATCTCTGGTAAAGAGAAAACTTTGTCCTGAGAAAGAAAAAACTACAAAAAACATTTTTGCGTGTTTTAAGAAAGACCTGAGACCATCTAATTTACTGGTTCTCTATACAACTTTAAGAAAAGAGTATTAAACTCTCTGGACTCAGTAACAAAAGAAAACCAGAACGCAAGCTCTGTAATGGGAATTGAAATAGACATAAAAATAAAGAGTCATAGAGTATCTTCATCTAAGAACTATTCTGTCAAACTAGAACTAAAATAATTTCATTTCATTAAAACTTATACCTTTAAGGTTTGTACAAAGGTAAATAATTTACAAACACACTTAGGAATTGTTCTTCTAAAACTAGCTGCTCTGTGAAGTTTCAGAGAAGTTTGAGAAAAAACATTATGGTCATTAATAAAGAAACAAAAACAATACTTCAATCTGTTACTCAATACAAAGCTTCATTTTGCATTATTAATTTAAAATATAATGATGTGTGTGAAATAAAAAGGTTTAAATTCCACAAGTCCACAAGTGCTCCCAGGAGCCCCACTTTAAATATATTTTCCCAGACAAATAGGACTATCTACAAGTATAGTCATGTGAAGAACCAGGCATCCCCCCTGCCCCTAACATTTATGAAATATATTAAAACAGCAGGCAAGCCCTGTCTGTGTATAGCACTTCTGTTACAATGCAGTACTTTTACTTTACAGCATTGTACTTGAAAGCCTATGTCTTTGTAAAGCTCTTTTCTAAATTGCCATGGGAAAGTGTTTTAAAGTATTCCTCAAATCCTGTGAACTATAAAAAAACCCAAATACTGACTGCAGGCATTACTTTGAATTATGTTGTCCAGTACCACAAATCTGTGCAATAACATGAACCTACAATGCTTATTATGAGACTGAACATTTGCCATGTGAGTAAATTTAATCACAAGTAGTCTCTTCACAAGTTGGAGAAAGTGAGGGGTTATATTATAAAACCTTAAATTCTTATGATAGATTTTGTAGTTAACTGATAACCGAGTTGCTGGGGATGAACACTCATAGAAATGGTCGCTCGTTTCAAATACTACCTAAAACTCTTATTGTATTAGGGATACATTTGTATGAAACCACTGGATAATCAGCATTCAAGTACATCTGAGATATTTTGTTTCCATGAATGAAATAGTTAAGGGGAACAGGCAAAAGTGCTGGAAGGCGTTACATGGATTCTAATGTTTCCTCCTTCTCACTCATGGATAAAAATGTAGTTTTAAGACATGCAGCTCATCAAACAGAGCATTAAGAAAAAAAAAGAACATACAAAAATAAGCCAAGACAGGAAAAACAGTGAAATGCAATAGCTTATTCACTCGATGACACATAGGATTCTGAAGAAGGAATACTTTTAACAACATGGTATTCCATTAATGGAGACAGTCGCTGCATCAGAAGTGACACAAAGTGAAGACAGGCAAGATGACCATTTATCTCCACACAGGATAAACAAAAAATCAAACAAAACCAAGCCCCCAAGCCATTATCATGTGGAACAGAAAAGACCTTCTTGAAACACAAAGTCAACAGAGGGACAAGCAGGTGTTTGCATTCTCTGCAGTTTAACTCATGGGCTTCATTATGTGCTTCCCAGAAAGAAAAACAGTTTCATTTGTACATCTTGCAAGGAAACAAAGAATTTCAACAAGGAGTCCCGATAAACATCTTACGCTGTTAAACATCTTCACCGAGAGAGAGAGAAAAATCTCCCCCGCTGCAAGCAACCGTGGACATCTTTTGTTGCCTGATAAATATTTGCTTTTGTATTTTGTGATAAGGTCTGCTGCCTTCGCCTCGCGCACAAANCAGGCCGGGCCGGCAAGCGGGTGCTTCGGTGTGCTGAAGGAGCAGGGAAAAACCTTGCTTTGGTTGTTGGGGAGTTTTTCGTGGACTTTTTTTATCTTTTTTTTTTTTNCCGCTGCAAGCAACCGTGGACATCTTTTGTTGCCTGATAAATATTTGCTTTTGTATTTTGTGATAAGGTCTGCTGCCTTCGCCTCGCGCACAAAAAGGGCCCGCTTGTTTCTGTACAGAAAACCTTTAATTACGATCATTTCCGATTTTCAAGCCGCCCGTGCGCTGAGGAAAAGGACGAGCGAAAGGGGAGAAAACCCGACCCCCGCTGCCTGGGCAGAGGGGCCGCGGAGCTCTGCCCGCGTCCGGCCGGGACGCGCCGGGGGACGCGGGCAGGGAAGGGCCGGGAAACACCGGGAAAGGCCGGGAAGGGCCGGGAAAGGCCGGAAAGGCCGAGGGCAGAGCCTGCCCGCTGTGCTCCGCTCCGTCCCACCGCGCCCGGCAGCGCCGGCGGCAGCACCGCCCTGCCCGGGAGCGCAGGGGCTGCGCCTGCCGCATCCCACCTTCGGTACCATCCCACCTTCGGTACCATC
>VWZV01000538.1:285642-388420 GCA_013397155.1 Irena cyanogastra
TTGGTTGGTTTGGTTTGGTTTTGGTCTTTTTGGGTTTTTGGGGTTTTTTCCCCATGGGATTAGACGGGGCTCCTTTACCCACTAGACTTTTTTTTTTAAATCTTTCAAAGAGTAACGTACGATTTGGGCTTTGCCTCTTTGTCACAACTCAAGGCTCACTAAAACATCAAGACTTTCTTACCAAAGTGAAGAAAAAGAGCAGCTTTCATAATAATTTCAAATATTCTGTCTTAAAGAAAAAGAAAAAAGAAAAATAAAAAAGCAATGCCATGCTCTACAGACTGCAGTGTTCGTTCTCTGAGCACTTCACCTGTTTTAAGTACTAGGGTTGGAATACACAGATAGTTTTCCCAACACTGTGGTAGTTTGAAACACTGAAAAGAAAATCTAGGAGACAAAATCACTATAAACTGTTTATGCACACACAAGCAGTACATGACTACTAAAGATCTTAGTCCTTATGTGTATGTTCATTTACTGGAATTAATCCCCTTTATCATATTGACTGCCTGCAGGACCCAGTCCTGGAATATTCTTGTATGCCAGGTGCTAGGAACAATATTATTAGATGAAGTTTCACTTCAGATCTGAGACACACAGCAGTTACCTCCCTGCATACCTCAGGACAACTCTCCCACTCATAACCAGAGACTTATTACTTGAGTCTGGGCGAAACTTTGTTAAGAAATATTGACAAAAAAAAAACTGGTCTGAAATAGGGAGAATTAGAATGCAAAATTTAAAGTCACATTATATGAATAAGATAAAATAGAGCAAAGATATTCCACTAGGAAATATGCACAAAGTTGCAAGAAAGAATAATTCCTGCAATCCAAATATAAACCACAGAGATTCACTCATACCGTGGACAGGACACAGTTGTGAGAGATCTTCCTTTGGCTAAATATTCAGAGCACAAAGTGGCATTTTTTTCCTTCAAAACCTAGCACAATAAACTACATTTCTATAATATTTGTACCATGTTTCAGAGGGCACAATTATTTTTTTTTCCTCCAAGACTATCAAAGTTTTTATTTCATGAATGAATTTGTATGCCACTAGAAACAACACCATAAACAGAAGAAAAAAAATTGTTAATGCAAATAAATCAAAGTCATTCTATCCTTCTCTGGCCATCTGTCTCCCCATGAATACACATGCAGAAATTAGAATTTGCTAAAAGCAGCTATTTTAAGTCTATCACATTATTGTTTCAAGTAAAAAATACAAGAGCAGAAAGTGCTAACAGTATCACCTTACCTGCCTTTTAACCAAAAGTGTAAAAACACAATACACAAGAAAGTCTGCAAGCTGACAAAGACTCTGGATTAGCAACAGCAATTGACCCAGTGAAAATGAATCAGACTCACTTTTTTTTTAATGAGACAGATTACTTCTCTATGTATTGACACATCAAAAAATTATGATTACAGATCAACTTGATATTACAGTGCATACCATTCACTTGTATGCTCTTAGCAGGTTTTCTCATCAAAGCACTCATTCAACAAGAAGCATTTTTTATGATGCCATAAATGATGTGCTAATAGTTCTGAACTGAGATAGGTAAATGCCCCTGCTTTGCACAGACTCCTTTCATAAGCTCTCTAGGAGCTCTCCAGTGAAAGCCTCATTTGTTTTTAGCCTCTCAAACATCCTAAAACTCCAGTGTGAAACTAAAGTTAATTTTCTTAACAGCACCACAAATTTGACAGGATTGTTTCAAGGTAACCATACTCATGTTACTATGGGTAAGGCCAGTGCCTAAAAGACAATGCTTTAAAAGTAACATAATCGAAATCTTTGGTGTGCCTGTTTTGTGTATCTGTGAACAGTGGAATGCAATGAGGGATACATTTACATTTTTTTAGGGGAGGAATTCTATAATGAATGATAATGAAAGTACCACAAACAGAATAACATCTTTTCACAGTTTGTGTGAATTTGATGAAAAAGAAAGCCATAAACAAGACCAAAGAGTGTAATTGGATTAATCCAAGATTATCTTAATTGATCCTCTTCATAAATACAGTGAAACCACATCCAACTAAGAGAATTCAAGAGGATAATGAGTAAGCAGGAATTACTCAACTTCAATGTCAGCATTGGGCTGACAATATCAAACAACCAAGCAGAATACTGGACACAAACTAAATTAAGATAAAGATTATAAGCTTCTGTCACTTACAGAAGGACCAACTAGAGACTTACCTGTGTATCAGCTTTTGTTTATGTAGAAAGAACAGATGAGGACAGCTGTAAACTCGAGACTACTTCAGTATGCCAGGGATATGGCATATGTTTCTTAGCATATGCTTATACTCTAAAAGAGGGAGACAAAGCCTTTTCCAAAGCAATCTGGGTTATTTTTCTGCCTACAAAGTCTGGGGCCAAAAGAAAGACATTTTTGTTTATCAAACAAAATGTGGTAGGACTACTTGTAGTGGTGCAAACATATTTATGATAAACTGAAGTGCACTTAGTACCTACTTCAATATCTGGCCATTGTTTAAATAACACATGACTAAAATCGTTCATTGTTAATAATCAGAGAAAGCTGGAAACTTTACTTAAGGAGCTATGGATAAAAAAAAGGACTTGTCTTTATCAACTCAGTAGGAAAAAGAAGGAAACAAAGGCCTAACAAACAACATGCTGCCTATCACTCACTGGCAGTTCAAGCATGTTCCACACAGAACATGAAAAAATTTCTATTTTCCTGGAAAAAAAATTTGTTTCTACCTCAAAGTCTACCATCATATTTGTTGTGTTGCATATTTATGTTATGGAGGGGTTTGGGGTGTTTAGTTTTAACATAAATCTTCTTTCACATCATATATTTTCAACAGTCCATGTTTATATTTTAAATCTGGAGCAGGGAAGTCATAGATTCAGTAGAGGGGGATCAGGTTAGGGAACACTGAATGGAACTAAAGTAGATATAAAAAAATCCCTGAGACCTGATGGCATCTACTCATGAGTGCTGAGGGAGTGGGCTGATGTCCTGCAAGGCCACTCTCAGTAATCTCTGAAAGGTGATTGTGACTTGACATGTTCCAGAGGACTGGAAAAAACCAAATATCAGCCACATCTTTCAGTAGGGTCAGAAGAAGGATCCAGACACCTCCTGCTCAACCTCACCTCAGGCCCAGGGACAAATCCACCAGGAAAACATTCTAGATGTATTGCAGACAGGGAAACGACAGACATAATAAGCACAGGAAAAAGAAAAATCATGCTGGACCAACCCAAGAGGTGTCTATGATGAAATGAGCTGTGAATGTTCATCTTGACTTTCTGTGGCCTCTCAGAACATCTGCATTGACAAAGGAATGAATTATGGACTAAGTAAGGGTACAGTGAGGGGTACTGAAAGCTGGCTGAACTGCCAAGCTCCAAGGGTTGTGATCAGCACAAAGTCCATCCGGAGGACAGTCCCCAGTGGTCTACCCCTGGAGTTCATCTCAAGGATAATAACTTTTAATTCTCTTCTTATGTGACATAGGTGATGAGACAGAACACAAACACACAGGGAGTTTGCTGATGATGCAAAACTGGCAGAAGAGGCTGATACGCCAAAGGGTTGTGCCCTTTAGAGGGAAGCAGAGAAATGGGTCAACAGGAACCTCATGAAGTTCAACAATGGAAAGCACGAAGTCCAAAACCTGAGGAGGAATAACCCTAGACAGCACTACAGACTGAGGCCTGACCAGTTTGAAGGGAGTTCTGCAGGAAAGAACCTTGTGACCTGATGGGCACCAAACCCATCATGAGCCAGCAACGTGTCCTGGCCACATGCTGACATCCTGGGTTGTGCTAGGATAAGCATTGCTACCAGAACTGTTTCTATTAAATTATCCAGGCTGGAGGGAAAAGAAAATAAATCAAAACCAATTTGAAGTTAGGTAAGTGTATATATATCCACTATATATAAGACAAAGCTATAAAGTGAAGACAGATGTGCCTCATCCATTAAAAAAAAGGAAAAAAAAAAAAAAAAAGGAGAAGCTAAGGAAGCTGGGCCTCTTCAGCCCAGAGCACAGAAGGCTCAGGGGAGAACGTATTGCTCTCTACTTCCTCACCAAGGATACAGACAAGACAGATTCAGACCCTTCTTGCAGCTTCACAGTGAAACTACAACAATCATAATCAGAACATGGGAAACTCTGATTATATATAACAACTTTCTTTTTTTATTTTGTTTGTTGTTCTACCATGAGAGTGGTCAAATATGGATACAGGGTGTCCAGACAGGCTGTGGAATCATTCCTCATGAGGGAATTCAGTGGAGGAATTCAAGACACAACTGGACACAGCTCTGACCAACCAGATCTAATTAGATATGTTTCTGGAGGTCCCTTCTTTTTCACTGTGATGCTGTGATCACAATGACTGCAGAAGGACTAAGTATGTATTTCTTAGGCAACACTCCAAGCATAAGAACACGGAGCACAGGAGCTTGTAGGTGCTTTGCTGTTGATGAAAGTTAACAGAATAAAAGAATGAATGTCACAAAAGACAACAAACTTCTCCTCTTTCAAACTGAATACTCTGCAAAACTATCAACAAGAAGTTACCTCAGTTATCAAAGATTGTTTTGGAAGATTTCTATAACTGACACTTACTTTACATTTGTTTTATTAAGTACATTACAAGCTACACAAATACGACAGTAAGATTGTCACTTCAGAAGTCACATGTCATTTATACCTTTCACTGTTACTCTGTCAACACAGTGGGCTTTTTCCCTCACAGACACACACAACCAAATGTTATCTACTTAAGGTGAAGGTTCTTGGATGCACTACAAGATACATTAGTATTATTAAGAGAGCTTACACCAACAAAGCAAAGCAAACAAACAAGAAGTTATTAATGCTAGAGAAGAATCCTAAAAACAGCTATCAAACATGAGTTGGGTGGTGGCCAGGGGAGGGGCAGAACATGAAGCTGGTTGTTGCAATATCCTTCTAACATTTGTTGAGTAATTACAGCAACCCCCGCAAGTACAACCCTGTGCTGGACACCCTCACTGATGGCAGAACCCCAAGGGTGAGGGGATGTGCTTGGCAGATGTTTGGCATCAGCTCAGCTGCTGCCTGGCCATGGCCCTGTCCATAAGTACAATGTCAATGCAAGCAAAGCCTTCCTCACTTCAGCCCTGGGACAACCACAGAATCACACAAACAATTAGGTTGGAAAAACCTCTGAGATCATTGAGTCCAACCTGTGACCAAACATCATCACATCAATCAGACCATGTCCCTCAGTGCCACATCCATTCTTTCCTTAAACACCTCCAGGGACAGTGACTCCACCACCTCCCTGGGAAGTCCTTTTCAGGGTCTAATAACCCTTTCTTTGAAGAAAATCTTAATGTCCAACCTGAATGTTGCCAGGCACAGCTCAAGACTCGGTCCTCTCTTTCTGCCAATACAAAGAGCTCCCCTTCTCCCACAGGAATGCCAGGAAGGCTGCACAGCACCATGCTGGGTGGACAAGAAGCTGGCAGGGGAGCTTCCTTTTCCCTTTAACCAATTCTGCAGTACAGACATGCCCTGCAACCGCAGGAGTTAGAGCTCAAATCAGCATCTACCTCTGGCACGTTCATGCTGGGACCTCCTCCCCTCAGACTAGACCTGGGATCACTCCATAAATACCTCAACTGATTCCACTTAGGTCTAGATTTTCCTCCACTGGGACTGATAACAGAGCAGTCAGTGATGGGAACAAAGCCCTCTTAGTGCTATGCCATTTATTCACAGGGGAAAATATTACACCAAAGAGGTCTGAAATAGATTCACATGCTTCCTTATTTTTCCTTGAACTTCACCATTCCTTGAATCCTCTTAAAGACCACTTGTCTGCTCCAGGTACTTTCCTTAGATAAATGTTGTCGTTGAACAACCCCCCATACAAAAGGGATTTTTAACTGTTTACTGATCCTTCATGCTCTAGATGCCAAGTGGACAGAAGTGTTGTGCCCCTTTACATTGGATTCTAGATGCTATATGAAATGTTACTTTGGTTTTCTCAAAAAAAGTTAAGGGCCAAACTCACATAAAAAAAACCTAAAAATAAACCAGCTGTATAATAAAACATTTTTGGTAGAAATTACTCTAAAAGGAAATTTAACTACAGACATCCAAAGGAGTTTTCATAGTACACTCTTTCTGGCATAAATGGAAACAGCACTTCTTGGCACCGTGCTTGATGACATACAAATTTATTAGAAAAGATTTTGATGCCCTGAAGACTTCATATATTTTTTAGCTACCCGAGAAACCTCTAAATCAGTGGTTTAATTCACTGGCTAGTGTTTAGAGAGTTCTTACGAGCTATAGGAGTTAATTTTCTTCAGGGCATGAGTTTTAGGTTACATTTTTTGTTTGAGAGAAATAAATTCCAAATGTCATCCGTGTGCTTTCCTCTGCCTAGCAATCCCTTGCAGGCATCATCCTGCACATCTTTTACTAGGGACTTAAGATGGGCATCTTCATTCTTTCCTATTGGGCTTTTCTTCCAAAAGATTAATTTCCAGCCTTTCTTGTTTGTTTTACACTAGGCTTGTATTCCCAGGCTACTTCTTTAGGAAATTGCATGTTTCAGACTATCTTTAATATCTAAGAAGCCTCTTTGAAAGGGCCAGCTTGTCCTGAAACAAGATTCAAGATAAATTGGGTAGCCAGAAGCTTCATATACAAGCACTCAGAGAAGGTCAGATTTCTTAAAAATCAACTAAAGGCATCAACTCTCCGTGGATGTTTAATAATATTTTTAGGACACTTGCATTAAATTTCCTCTTTTCATCCTAAGCTTCTAAATGGACCCTTACTTGTACTGTTAATTTATGCAGTAAGTGATGTCAATAAACCAGTTGTAATCACTTTGGCACTTAACTGATTTTGCCATTACTTATCTCTGTTATTCTTTCTCTTCTATCTTTTGCTCATCCTTTCACTCAGACGTAAGTTAAAGAAATAGCTGAAGGTTTTGAAACTTTTTTCCTCAATTTTTCCCTGACTGGTGGGCTGGTTACACTGGAGAGATCAGAGAGCCAGTGTCAGAGTTCACCATGGTATGCTCAGGCCATAAAGGGGAATATGAAAAATGCCAGCATCTCTGAAGTACTCAGAAACCCACTGAAACCTAAAAGAGACCAACTGAGGCCCTCCGAGACCTACTGAAATGTGAAATAAAAAGTCTAGAGCACTTTTATAAAGTACCACAGCAGACCCCCATGGAAATCCATGGACTACTTCTCCTTCAGTAAATTTGAAATGGATCTGAAACAATGAGGAATGATCTGTTCTCTTCATGGATACTACTGCTTGCCAGTTGTTCAAGCTTCAGTGCATTGAAGCTCTGCTATTTTATACCAATGTTGTAATTATCACCACATTGAACTGAAAACATACACTCAGTGAGTGCTATAAATAACTACAATTAATTGTGTGCTATAAATAATTGCAGTTAATTCTGAAGAAAAAAAAAAGATTTTTAGTTCAGAGTAACTTTAATAAATACAAATTCCTCTTTCTAAGGGCAGCCTAAATTTTACATACTCTTGTAGTTGTCAGCTCCTCAAACAGAACTGCAGTTCTGGGGCCGGTTTCCCTGTATAATTATCTCTCAAATCATACCAACCCAATTAACCGCCTTCTGTGTCTAGTTTGCACTCGAGCCAAACCCAGAAGCACAGTCACTGAGAGCCCAGGGAAGGTACAGTCAGCCTGCTTTTGGTTTGGGACTTCTATGCCAAAATTCAAATTTGCCCAAAGCAGGTTATGATTGAAGCAGCAAATATTCTGCTCAGTCCTAAGTTGTTTTTATAATGTGGAAAGAATACAAACTCTTCAGCTGCAGAGGCCTAGAGCTCTCCAGTTTTTTACATGCTCAGTTTGATACACTTGATACCTGGGCAGACCTGAGAAATTTTTGTGGGACTATAAAAGGCACCTTCCCTTCTGCCCTGCTGCATTAAAAGAAAGGCAGGATATACTTTCTGGAACAGACTGCTAGAATATTAGCAGAAAGATGGGTTTCCTCTAAATTTCTGAATCCTTCTGGTGGAAAAGGAAAGAAAGGAGCAAAGATAGATAATTTTAACTTAAAAAATTCCCAGTTTTCCAGAATTAGATTGAAAGTAAGATTTTAGAATGGAAAATGCTAGATGCCATTCAGAGACAACACTTGCCAGCCTGAAGGCAAAGTCATTGCAAACCTGGACAGGACAAAAACAAAAGTCCTAAGGAACCATATACAGAATATTTTAAAACATTAAATATATAAAAAGTAGAAATGTATATGGACAACAGAAAGTCCATACACAAGGTGCAAGAACAGTGGTGAGTTCAGTAAGAGCTGATACATCTCTGCTTCTCCTTTGGCAGCAAGCTCATAGTTATAAGCATGGAGGTGCTAAAACTGTGCTTTACTTCACGTGATTTTTAAAAAATTGTTTTTTGGGGTATATATTGACTTAAAGTGTAAGAGTTCCAAACAAAGAAACTAGAACTGCATTCCCTCCATCCAAGTCATCAGCTTCACACTAATTGAGTAATAATCACACACTAATTAATGCAGCTACCCCTTACCATTGAAGCTGTAGAGTTAATGTTTAAATGGGGATGTGTTTTTCCAGATATGCAATGTAAAATCCCTAAAGACCTAGAAAAGGAAGGCAATAAAAGGCAGTTAGAAAAGCACGTGGCTTTTTGCTAAGTTTGACTGCAGATCTGTTAATTTTGTGTGATTTCTGGTTTGAGATCTAGCTGAACACATCGGTGGGAGGCTATTTAAACGAGGCTGGGATTGACACCTTCTGAATTTTCAACACTATTGCACTCATAATGCACTGGCAGCATTAAAACACCAAGTCACATGCCAAATGTTGTGTTCACAGTTACCTTCAACTGCTTGTGCTGAACTCACTCTGACAATGTTTAGGAATGAGGCGTTCCCATGTGGCTTCAATGTCCCCCTTTTTGGGAAGGCACTGATAAGACATCTTTGCACTTACTCGCTTCTTGCAAACCCAGTTCTAAGGCTACTAGTGAACAATAAATTTGAATGTTGAACTATTCCATATCTTACTTACTCAGTTAACACACTCCTCGAATTTCTTTTTGTAAACTTACATATTAAAGTAGGTGAGACGCGCTACACCAAAGTTAAGAGCAGTTTTGACTGTGGCTTTTTTCCTGACCTTTCTCCTCAGTGCAAAAAAAAAAATTGTTTTAAAATTCCATGTTGTTTAAGGTGTTTAAGGTGTTTAATATTGAAAAATTCCCTAATTTACCACTTTACACTGAGCAGAACAGTATTTCCATTATCACTTGAAATAAAGATTATGGTTGTCCTCTCTGCAGATTCTGATTATAAAATCTCTTTAGTTATAAAATAAATACATTGGCTTACAATCTTTTTATAACATATCAGAACATTTATTTTATCCAGAAAATAGTCTAAGCTAATGAGTCTCACAGAATACAGAGGGATTAAACTACAAAAGAAGCTACAATATAATTGTTTTCCCTTACACACCTTCAAAACCTAGACTCAGTTTTGGTACATGCTTAGCAGGAAGGCTGGAACTCAGGGAATCCAAAATGTTAAAGAGGGAGAAAAATCAAAAGTCAGAAAAATATTTACAGTTTGGATGGAAATCGTTGTATAAACCCAGTGTTCCTGATTGTTTTTATTTTTAAACTGGGGATATATTTCAAGTAATCTATAAGATATTTTAAACAGTAATTGAGACTCTTAATACTGCATAATTAAAGCAATAAATGTAACAGTTAATATTTCAAAATATTCTCTTTCTTAAATCAGCATTTTACTTGTGATGTTCAGCAGATGTTATCCCCCCCCTAAATACAAGGTATGTACAACCAATAACTGAAGTCAAATAAATTGAGGGAGAATTAATCAAAAATAACTACAATTTCTATTATTGCTTTAGTTCTTCTTAGGTAGCTACAATACTTATAGGTAATGATTAGCTACAAGAACAAAGAATGCACACACACCAACACACACACCCCCCAATGCCAGAGTCCATAAGGAATTATCTCAGCATGATCTCAACCCATGTCCTTGTGGAGTGCTAACACTACTTATAATGGAGACTCTGGAGAGGAAGTATCGGCAAAGATCAACCATGTAAATCTTTCTGCAAGCACCAGAACTGACACAGCTAATTAAAATGGTTTGTGTAAGAAACAGGCAAGTCCATAAACACAGTAGAAAGGCAAGTAATTCAGTAGTTAATTCGCATAACAAAGCAAGTCCATAAAGTTGTTTCCAGTTCAAGGCTGTCCTTAAGAACTGTGGTGTCCTCAAGAGGGAGAGTGCAGAGGAAGTAAGGGACATCAACTCAGCATCAGACAGTGCTTGTCTGAGCAGGAATCAGCTATCTGCACCCAAGGAGAAACAGGCTAAAACTTTGTGGAAGCCATAGGAGAGGTCCTCTTGTCACTGCTATGGTCCCTCTGTACCAACTTCTGCCTCCCTACCATTCCTGGAGATATTAAAAAGAAATCAAGATCCATTGCAAGAAACCCATAGCAAAGGTTCCAAAGCAAGCTATTAATTTCTCACCTCTATATTATTGCTTTAGAGAATTCAAAATATACATGCTTAGTAAGAGACACATGAATAAAAATCCAGTGTTTTGAATTTCCAAGTGTCAGTTCTCCAAAGAGTCACTTGATAAGAAGGTGGAGCTTTTTGGTTTATTTATTCAACTGAATTAATTTATTATTCTTCCTGCACATTTTACTTCAGTAGTCACACTGTAAAGACTTATTCTACCATCCCCTCCCAAAGTAAAGTGAAAAGTAATTTCATTTTCATGTTAGTTTCAGTATTGGAAATAGCATAACTCCTGGCACTGCTCGCTCATTATTACAGGCTTTGCCTTTCTTCAAAAACAACTTTGTTAATATTATTGAAATAAGAACCTCTGGAGTAATTTTTCTGAGCAAGAAAAAATTTAAAACAGTTTTGAGAGAGTGTGAGGGTACTTACTGGGAGAAGAGTGGCAAGTACAGATAAAGGAAACAAAAGGCCCAGTTAGAAGAGCTGCAGAGTGCTTTACTGAAGGTTCAAATGTCAACTAGGCTAGAAGAGAATAAAAAATGGTAATGTTTGGGTAGAACTGGATTTTGTCAGATTGTTCTCATGTTGAGCTTGGAGAATAGGAACAGGAAGATGGGCAGAGATGTAGTCTGCCATACAGCCATACGCACAACTTCCAGTTTCACACTAATAGTTGATACACCATACTCACATTAAAATATAAATTAAAAAAAAAAAGGATCCTAACAACCAGCTACTTTAGTTTTCCATATCTCTTCCCCATTGACAGCTAAGCCAGCTGTCTAAAGAACGCTTTCCATTACTTGCATGAAGCAGAGGAAAAAGGAGAAGAAAAGAAAAATGTCACCCCTGTGCTCCAATTGGAAAGTTTCACTGCTGTCTTGGGCACTGTGTTTTGTGAGAGCCAACTTGGGTTTTATACGTGATCCCTGCCAGCCATCCTGCTCTTCCCTATCAGTCTGGGAGGAACAGATGGAGCAAAATCAGGTCTTCTGCAGGGGTTTTAGTGACAAGTTACTGTATTTCCAGTAAAAAAAAACAAAACAAATCCAACAACTAAACAACAAAACACAAATGTCAAAGAGAAGTCTAATGAAATATGCTTGTTCATAAATGCACAGTGAAGTGAACAGGAGAGAGAAATGTTGCCAGTGGCAAAAGAAGATATACAAATAATATTTAAATACAGAGCCTCAATGTACTGTGAAATAGCATCTATATTAAAAAAAAAGACAGAAAAAATTTAACACTGCATTTGCTTGAAAGCCCATTTCACTGAACATATGTAAGCTGGGATTTCCCCCCCAGTTATACAAATATTATATTCAAATGCCCTAGTTGCGACTTTGGAAAGCATAATCCAAGAGATTCAAGATATCTACTGGATTGCAGAAAAGATTGCAAGAAATAACAAAAATTCTATTCAGGAATGGAGCAAAAAGTCTTTATTTTATTAAAATTTACAAACGAGAAACTATTTTGGGAGATAAAGTATGGATTCTGCAGTTCCAGAGCTCGTTGGGACCCAATAGCTTGAATAACTTACTGAGGGACACGTCTACTTGCATAATTAAAAAAAAAATTATAGCTGAATAGAAACTTCTTTTACAAATAAAAAAATAAAATCTGTTTCAGGAAACTTACAACTTGTAGGTTATCTCTGCAGAGCATATTCTAAGCCATTTAAAGATAATTGTGGTGAAGTTTGTAAGTCATCTGTACCTAAAGCTTGGACACAGAGAGGTCTCTCAGATTGCCAATGTCTTGATTTGCATGAAGTAAACCATATTTATTTTCAAAGTAAGATATTTTCAAAATATTTTGCTTAAGGTAATAGAACAAACAGAGAACCTGTTATGGATCTCAAAGACATTGCCCTGGGGCTATTTTATTCCACAGCCATCTAATATAGGGACTTCTAAGCTCCTAAGCACCTGGAACTGGCTGCCATCACAGAAAACATATTGAGCAGATGGCCTGCAACCTGTTTCAGATTGCAATCTCCATGGACCTAAAACATTAATTTCAGTAAAATATGTAGTGAAACCTCACCAAAATGTGTGATATTTGTAAAGTAGGATCTCATTTTGAAACCCTCTTGAATTAACATAAGTTTAATTTTCATTTCATTGTGCTAACCTAGTATATGTCAGGCATGCAACCCTAATCTGTATCAGAACATCATATGCACCTGCTGACAGAGAAAAAACTCACATATTTAAAAAAAAATTAAAAGAGCAAAATAAAAAAGTTGGGGCTGGTAGTTTATGAAAAATATGCTCTCTGATCATAAATGAACATTCAGTACATAGAACTAGAACGAACCTAATGTAAAGTAGAAACCTCAGAAGTGTCCCCACATTTGGACATCAGGTCCTCAGCACAAAACATTTTGTTTTTCAGATTTGCTCCTATTGCACTCTAATATTTGCTAATATGAACAAGTAAACTGACACATTAAATTTTAACTATGATTTATTCTAAAGAGGTACATTTAAAACTTTAGGGTCTTGATAAGCTTTCAGCATAGTGCAGCTGTTCCCATAAAGACGTAGTGCAAGTGTACTGCCAAATCTTAAGTTTGGCTTCAGACGTATGAAGCAAACATAAGAGGTTTAAACAAATGGACATTTATTAAAGTTTACTCAGAGGTGATCTGGACTGAACCATCACTAGGATTCAGTGGTACTTCTTGGTGTGGGCAACCATCATGTTTCTGGCATAGTCCACTGAAACCTCAGTCACAAAAATACGAACAAAAATCCTTGAGCCATTAGATGTGTAAATCCAACCAAACAGAAGTGAGGTTTTTGAACTTAATATTCAATGGTTTCATAGCTTTTTACAAACACATTTTTGAAAGTGTTTCTTTTCTGATAGCCAGTATTACTAGCCTTGACTATACACAAGTCATTAGTAAAGATATCTGTATGCCAAACATCTGGAACAAACAGGATTTCAGCCAGGCGGGAACGACTCACTGCATGAAGGTGCTCTGGACTCCCCATGGGGCAGCCAGCTGACCCACACAGAATTCTGGCTGCCAAACTGTGTCTTTTAAACAAGTTACACAGCAAAGGAGACTCATTCCACTTCTGCACTCCCCAAATATTTATCCATTCTCCTTAATCCTCATCCTGCAGCCAACAGCTCTTTGCCAAGATGCAAGGCCAAAGATATCAACCCTCAGCTGTGTCAGGGAGGCCCACACGAGCTGCAGCCACTTCATTTTTTTGTGCCCTCATAAAATCTCCTCTGACTTTTTATGGGAACCAACCCATACCCTTTATAAGCATTTCCACACATTGGAAGTAACAAGCTGCACAAATTCCCTCTGTCGTGGTCCCTCTCTTCTGGAAAGACACCAGGTGACTCAGGGACCAGCAAGTGGCTCTGGAGAAGAGCCAGCAATGACCAAAGGCAGTTCTGAAGCAATGTACCTGTGCTGCCCACAAAACAGGATGTTCAGGAACAAGAGAAGAGACCTGCCGGGAGACCAGGGAAGAAGCTACACTAGGATTGATTTAGAAGAAAAGAAATCCATATCAAAGGAACAAGGTTTCTGATTTTACAGTGAGGTCAGTCAACTGTACTGACTTTTAGCTGTATTTCAGATTTAGCTCCCCTCATATTTCTGATTATTGGCAGTTCATGTATACTTTCTATTACATTAGACTTTTCATGCAGTTCTCCAACATTATCAAACTTTTATGGTACACCAGCAAAGTAAAATTTGCTTTCATAGCATGTCTATGGGTGTGCCTACCTCCTCTGCTTTGTTGGTGTTATGGGAACAGCATAACACACAGGCTCAGAAAATAGATTTGTTCTATGAAGTAATTTTCCTTAGTTTTAAAACAGTGACTTTGTGTTATCCTTAGATGTGAGGACATATTACTACACAGGTTACTTCAAGTGGTGTAAATTATTCCATGGCAGCACAGCCCAGCTACAAAATGTGAAGAGTACATGGTCAAATAATGCATAAACTTTAGACTGTATAAATAGATACGCTCAACTCTTCTATTAAACATTGGTATCATAAATTAAGTCACTAGATAGGCTGTTCTGCAGAGTTAGGACCTTGTAATAGGACTACTTATTATTCTAGGATAAACTGTAAGGAGGAACAATGATGAGTTTTAAAAAGCAAAACCTTTACCTGAGCCTTTGGTATGCTTTACATTTTCTGCTGATGCCTCCTTCCAGTTACCTTTCTAATTCTTAGGGTTATATCAAATTCTGCCTTTCCAACATGCAGCTAACTCAGCCCATAAGTATGCTCAGCAAACTTTTTAGCTGAGCAGCTGGAATGTTTATCATTAAACTGAACTGTCTGTGCTTAGTAGTTTACAATGCACTAAAACAAAACTCAATCTCATCATGACCATTGCAGAATTCCCTGTCAAAATTGGTTCATCTTGTCCCTGTTTTAGCTGCAGAAATTTGCAAAGAACAGGTTAAAAAAAAAAAAAGAAAACACAAAGTAACTGTTAAAATATTGTATTTTTCTCCCTTGTCTCCGAATCAGAGATGCTATAATTATCATCCAGCTTCTTCCTTAAAGCCAAATCAAAACAAACAAAAAACCTAAATCAAATAACCCAACAACTATGAAACCTCCCTTTCTAAAGCAGAAAACACTTTAGCTTCTGAACTTCACAAAGTTACAGCCCCTCAAATACTGTATCTCAAGGAAAAACTGGAAAACTCATCAAATTTCACTGCATGTATTACCTCTACTGCATTCACTACCACAGTGTATCATTTAGGAAATGTGTTAGAGGTGTGTTATCTTAAGTTCCACAGCATGAGTGTAGGCTGAAAATTTTAAAGATATTTCCAACAAAGAGGGGAAAAGGAGTAGCTCTGCTTACTTTGTCACTTGCATTGACCTATTTAAAAAGAGCTTTCACAGTAATTTAAAAGTAATCAATCATTTAAGGACAAGCCAATCTTTCTATTTACCCAAGCCAAACAAGGATTGCTTTTCTAATTTCATAAGGACTCATTACCTGGTAGATGAAAAACAAAACATAAAGCTAAAGTATATTAAAAAAAAAACCAAACCAGAAACAAAAAACCCAAAACAAAAAACAAAACAAACAAACAAAACCAAAAAACAACCCAAACTAACAAAACCTGAGGGTTTATTTTATTTAATTTCACATATAGTCTGGAGAGCAGATCTACAACCTTGAAAACTTACTGCTTCTCAGTAGCGTAAAATACATTTGTGCATGCCTCAAAAAGCCAACAACTTTGTATTAACTAATGCCATCTCATTCAATTGTTCACCTCCCTGACCTGCTTTGCTCCAATGAGTCATCATTTTAATCCTCCAAGTGCTTCTGCTGCACTTACACCATAGCACACAGACACAATCTGCTTTTCAGCTCAAGAACTGCTACAAGAAATCACCTCACACTCAGCAGCCCAGTGACTGAGATATTTTACAGGAGGCTGCTGGTCTTGCTCTTTCTAAAATACCTTGTGCTGATCTTTGTGTTCTCCTCCTGAGAATGGTCCAGGTCAGAGCAGGGGAATATGGAGATTTGGCCCTTGTGTTGTGGGGAGAAGAGGGAGACTGTCCCACTCCTGCTCCCTGCATTGTGGCCAAGCAAAGCCAGCACATGCTGGGGCCACCTTTGGCAACCACTGAGGCTGCTGGAGGTATTTTGGGGCTGGCCTGATGCCTGTCACAGGGCTGAGGATGCCTCACCACCACCTGGAACCCCCTGGGGGAACACAGCTGTGGTGGCCCGTGCTGGGCCTGGCCCCAGGGGCTCCTCCAGACCAGCAGAGAATGTGCCTGAGCTCCAAGCCAGCACTGTCACCTCTCCACTGTCCCCATCCAGCCACCACTGGAAGGACCCAGAGGGAACAACTCAGGGTGATGAGTACCCATGTCACACCGCTCCAGGGCAGGGTATGGCTCTCTCCATCACCCTCATGAGGAGAAGCAGAGGGGCAGGCACTGATCTCTTCACTCTCATGACCAGTGATGGGACTCAAGGAAATGGCAGGAAATCATGTCAGGGAACTTTTAGGCTGAGTATCAGAAAAAATGTTGTTGCCCCAGAGAGTGGCTGGGCACTGGAACAGGCTCCCCAAGGCAGTGGTCACAGCACCAAACCTGACAGAGCTCAAGAAGTGTTTAGACAACACTCTCAGACAAATAGTGTGATTCTTGGGGTGTCCTGTGCAGGGCCAGGAGCTGGACCCAATGGTCCTGATGGATTCCTTTCAACTCTGCATATTTTATAATTCTAAAGTGGCCCATTAACCTCACATATCTCAAGGAGACTTTCCTGCTTCTCCTCAATATAGCAGCTCCCCCTCCCTCTCCATTCCCACAACTCCTTCATGGCACAAGTCAGTAGCTCTGGTGAAGTTTCAGCCCTGCTGCTGCTGGAAAGTGCATAGCCACAGGCAACACTTCTGCCCCTCCAGCAGCCAGAGACCTAGAGTTTGTCACGGATGCCAGGTGGCCAGGACCAGGGAGTCATTGCCAACATCAGGTGCCACACTTCTGCCTGTCACACTGGCACAGCTCCCTGCTGGCCACACTCACTGCGTGGACACTTGGTAGGACCCATCACAGCTGCAACCCCTATAATCACATCAGACAACAGCTTTAGTGAAGGATTTCAAGAGAAAACTGTAACTAAAAATAATAGAAGAGGCCACCTTCATTTCAAGAAAGGTGAACAAAGGTTAAAAAAATTTCTAAGAATACCTACTGACATTGAGTTAGTTCACCATTTCTTTGGATTTGTTTCTACTTTAACATACAATTTGATATCTTGAGAAATTAGGTTGTTTTGGTTTTCCTTTTTTTCCCTATAAAGCACATGCTCCTTTCAAATAGAAGCTTTTAAACACAGAGTAATCCTAAAAATAAAAAAGTCTTTCTCTTCTACTTAGCACCAGGAAATAGTTTTCTTACATCTGGAAAACGAAACAACAGCTTTCTGCCCCTGGTGCAAGAGTGTCATGCTGGTAACATTGATCCATTTCAAGAAGACCCTCTCTTCCTCCTCTGTAGCCAGCCCAGGAAGTAGATTTCAAGTTCAAGCTCCTTTTTATTGAAGTAATTAATTTCTTGATGCATGTTTTAAAAGCAGAAGCATTTGAAATGGGCATAATCAGAGTTATCCCTGGAAAAAGGGTTGGGCTGCTAATGAATATTCCAAACCAGCATGATATCAGCTCTCCAGAGATAGCAGAGAAGGAGTACCACCCTGAACAGGGCTCGGCAGCAATGAAGGAAATTTAATCTTAAGTTAAACAAGATGGAAGGCATTGCATAATGTACTTGAGATGAATATTTTATTAATCACACAACTACAGGAAATAATTAACCCAAAAGATAACATTTTATAGTAATAATAATAAACATGATTAGAGAAACAGCATTATCACAATGCAATCCCTCAAGTATGCTCTGTTCACCAGATGAAACTAGATAAAATCTAAAAGAAAGAGCATGTACAGCCTTGGCACATGAAGCAGAAAAATGCAAATATTCAGTCACACAAAGTACAGGGGAAGAAAAAAGTAAATTACCATTGGCAAGGACGCAATATGATATTTAGGAGTCTGATGGCTGCTCCCAGACTCTGTGAGCCTCTGGGTATGTCCCTTCACTCTGATAACCAATTTATATATCTACAAATTAAACAAGAGAGTAAGGTTCTCTTGGCAGAGTGAGAGAGTTTATGCTGCAAGCAACATTTTTTAAAAAGGCTTGGCACTAAGAGTGGACACGACTCCACCAAACATGAGCTCCCGATGCACTGTCAGGGCTGAGGAGAAAAATGCATTCCCAGAGGCCTCTTTGGAAGAAGCCTGGAAAAAGACTGAAGAACTTGGATTACCTCTATCCTTGGCACTCAAGCATCTGGTGTTGGAAGGCTATATCAATGTCTGATGTGCACAATTCAAGAAACTCACTAAAGAGCCTCATGAGCAAAAGACCAGAAGAAACTCTTTAACACAGCTCCATTTACCCTCAAAAATCATGTCTGAATGGATCACTGTCCATATCAGTTTAGACAGGAGGTTTTTACAGGTGAAAGACAACATACAAACAAGTCCCAGTAGTCAAGTTCAGATTATATAGCTATATGATCATATATCCCTATGATGCAGGTACACAGGGCACCTGTTGTACTTCACCACTGGAACACCTTCCCAAGGATGATGACATGTTCTCTGCCCTTCACCCTTTTAAATCAAGATTGGATTTTACATTCTGAAAATCATACTTGAAACAGGAATTCATTTAGATCACATACATAGTGTTAACCTGAATGATCTTACTTTTCTGGTTCTGCTTTTTCTTTTAAATCTACACGCATCCACTACACATAATGATATTTATGTATGATATCATATACTTAGGCTTATGCAGTTCAATAGGCATTGTAAAACAGTCTTAAAAGCCTCATGAGAAGTCACAGTTGAAAAGTACTGTTCATGGGAATACTGGCTCCTTAATATGGTGTGGTTTTCATATTGATGAGTGGAATAATAAAGATTTTTCCTTCTTATGTTTTAAATTAATGGAATGGTAAAGAATAGCATACATTACAGCATACCAAACTTGGCATACACTCCACAGTTGAGACTCATATAAAGATGTGGAAAAGGGGTGGATTAGAAGATTTAAGGGTGACCAAATAAGTTCTTGAGGAAAAACTCTGTGTAGGAGCAGCTACCACCAAGGTAAAGCTTCACAAACCCAGCTCCAGATTTTCTCCTCATCTAAAACTTCCCTGTAGGTCCCTGTTTATACTCTGCAGCTGCTGCCCCCTTTCCTTGCCACCTGAGGCCTTTCCCAGCTGTTCTTCACTTCACATGTCGAGCCTCCAACATCTACATGCTTCAGGTGCTAGATTATTCAAATGGATGCTATGGGCCAAACAGTCTATAATCAATTAGTTAACTCAAATAACTTCTTAATTTATGGAGAGAGAGAGGACCATCCAACATGTTGCTTTTAGACACAGCATTCAGACTACTTTATGTCATTCAGGTTTGTTATTTCAAAAATGGCAAAACACCAGGCTGCTTTCATTGACATGTGTTGATCTGTTGCATCACTCCAGTAACACAAAGCACTCATAAACCCTCTTTAATTGGTGTTTTAGGGCAGGTTTATGGCTACAAGCATTGCTAAAATATTGCAAAGCAGAAGCAGAACTAAGCCTTTCCCCATTACCCCAGACACTACAAACATCAACAGATATTTACACTGTGGTCTAGATATTGATTAAATTGACAATTGCCATTTTCTGCTCTCTCATTTCTGCTCCATTTAGCATGTGCTCAGTTACCTTCAGCTAGCAAGGACCAAAGAAAGTAGATGACATTTTGAGAGAATCTTTTTGAGATGATGTCTTGCTTTTATTTATATATATATCTATGTATACATATAGTCCATGTATTTCTATGAAAGACATCTACTCTGGGCTAAAATACATGCTCTATCTATATGGATACACAATAAGATATGGTTGTAGGTAAAACACAGAGAAAAAGAAGAAGAATGAAAAAAAAATCCAAACCAAACATCTTTTATAGATCTTGCCATCAAGTACAACTGAATGAAAGTACATACAGAGGGACTTCATAGGTTTCTCTGAATACATATTGTAATGTGTAGACAAGCAGACAACATCAGGGATGGATTCAGACTTCCAGTTTACGTTTGTCTTTGTTATATTATCATGAATCGCCTTTTAAAAGGATGAAGTTTCAAATAAGCAGTGGTTCCTCCCTTATTACAAGACTGGGTTTAGGGGAAAGGGATCCTAATATCACGTCTGCATTTGAATTAAATATGCTTCCCAAGTGCTTCAGCTATGTATATAAATACACATATGTAAAAAAAAATAAAAAATATATATAATATATTGCACATTTGCAGATACTCTCTGTGCTTATATTTAGCATCATTGTCATCAACAGTATGACAGCAGGATACTGTTCAAAGGAGTTGCTTTATAGATGCAATCAGGGATTTCAAATGGAGGCCGTTTTAATCACAAGTTCTGCCTTCATCAAAACCAACTTTTCTATTTAGGGAAACACACTGGTTTTAATTTAAATGCCACTGGTGCACAAAGGCTAATGCAAGACTAGCTGAAAAGATTTTAAATGTTTCAATCTTATTGCAATAAATATTTTTGCTCCAATTTTTTTTTTAATTCAGCATGTTTAATTAACAGGCTTCTGTTATTTCTGCTCTTTATAGAGAAATTCTAGCAACACACTTCTAAGAGGGCTAAAATTACTCTCTATATAATCTACCCGCAGGGCTGTGATCTGAATAGAAACTGTGTTACTTGATTCATTTCACAGTACGTTTCTGTTGTGCATGTTTTTCTCTGTCACCATATGACAGAAGTACTGGCACAGTTCTTTCCAGTTTATCAACATTTGAGAAGTCCCAAGTGAACCAAATAAACTCTTCTTTTTTTAAAACCCAAGCAGCACAAAGCCAAGACTGAGTTTACCTACCTACATTTAAGTTATTCAGATAAATTACGGGCATTTCTATGCATCTCTCACACAAACTTTGGGGGTTTTTTTAAGATTTCCCTCAAGCTACCAACAAATCTCCCTGCATGGCATGACCTGAGCAGAGTTCAGCATCAATCTGTTTCTGATTATCCCAATTTATTATTGACTATGACTCTATACATATATATATATATATATATATATATATTCTTTTTCTCAGCCTTCACTCACTGAGTCTTTACAAAATATTCCAATTTTATCTTTGTGAAAAGTTTCCAAGTCCTTGACTTTTTCATCATATGAAGTTCTGAGAACTTTTGTCTGTCTCAAAGCTTCCACTTCTTCCAGAAAACCTATTAGTTACCTATCTCATGGCTTTCCTCTTTTTCCGGACACTCAAAGGCCTCTTCTCCCACACCCCAGGAGATTTTCAAGAGGGGTTCTACGTGATAAAATAAGCAGTTTCATCCCTCTCTCACCACCCACACTCAAGGGGTGTTACATGGAGCTGCTTTATGTTTTTCACCTTTCCATACACATCCTCGTGAGCTACCACAAAACTAGAATCAGCAAAAAGGGAACTGCTTGTGTTTTACTGCGCTAATGATTTCTGCTTGGAAAGGAAAAATGTGTGAAGCACAAGTAGGACTGAGCCTTCTACAATGCCAACACATGCTTCACCTACCTCTCGTGCACCTTCTGTCACTTACTGCATTATGTGGGAAAGTCACCTCATCCTTTTCCTACGGCTGGTTCCCTTAGGGGCATTCCTTGTGCCCAGCAGAACTGCCTGGTCGGAAAAGGTCTCTGAATAAAGGCTGCCATGAACAGAACATGAAGAGGAAAAAAGGAAATTTAATAAAGTAATTTTACCTGCTGTATTGGCACACACAGCGCACTTGCATGAGGACTTTGTGAGTCCAGAACATATTAGTCTCACTCTGTGTGCATCAGTGTACCTTGCACAGATATATGGGAGTCCTAAGCACATAACCAGCCTCTCTGGTTGACTGGGTGCTTCATCTATCTTTGACAAGAGCCAGCTGAAGCATGACTAGATGTCTGATTCATGAAGGAGGGAGGAGAAGGAGAAAGAAAAGCATTTTCTCTTGCAATGGGACTTTTCACATTACTAAGCTACTGTAAGTATTGCACTACATGTGGCTGAACACCTCTGAGAAAACTTGCAGCCTGAACCCCCTGACTTCCAACATCCCAAACCACAGCTTTTGGAAGTCACACACAAAGTCACACACGGATTCCAAGGCTGTTGGATGCAGACCTTTCCATTTTATTGGTGCAGAAGCACGTGCAGTAAGCTGTAACCAAATATGTGCTTACATCTGGAAGTACTTTAAAAAACGTGATTAAAATACAAAAAACATATGAAACACATGATTTTGCAGGAATTTCTAACATCACAACATGCTGCTAAAAGGAAAAGCACACTACTGGTCTGGCCCTTGGTTACTGAGAGGACGTAGAATCAGAGAGCCCTGAAAGGGAAAAGAACTCCTTGCTTGGAAGTAATAATTGGCTACTGCAGGAACACAGAATCTGTCCTTCAGAGAATTGCCAGGGTTTATCCACCAAAAGGATGTTCAGAAATACCAAAAAAAGGACCAACAGAAAGACCTTCATATTCCACAGAAGACTTTATGCTCTGCTTTGCCAGGAGCAAGAGTGGAAGATGCTCCAAAGAAGTCCCTCAAACTCTAAAACCCTGAAGAGGGGAAAAGACTGGTGTGCTGAGCACTGAAGTTGTATGCATGGCAGATGTTGGAGAATGGTCACTGTGGCTAAATCTGTTATCCAGCATTTCAAAGTACAGAGTACATCCTAATTGCTAGCAACCTTTTAAATTCTGCAGCAAATTCCATCCAAAAGCTGTTGCTGAATGAACTGTCTGCTTGCAGTGACCCGAATAATTAAGATTTCCTGTTGCTACTGGTAACATCTCCATTTCTTGAAAAATGAATATTTAAAGTAGTACATTTCCAAAACAGTCAATAAAAGACAACTGTTCCTCAAATGTGAAATGTTTCTATTTTTCTCTAATAAATAAACTAGTGATTGCTGATGATCATCGTCTGGCATTGCTGCTCATTCAGCTCATAAAACAAAAAGCATAGTAATAGAAAATGAGTTGGTGCTTTTCCTTATCTTGAATGACATTAAGAGAAGGAAAATTATCTTACACAAGCTACAGCATTTTAGAAAACCAAACCTATGCAATCAATAGCATTGTAAAAGGCAGTAGAGATTAATTTCCATTGATGAACCTTGTTTGGCTGAGAAATAAATGCTCTTTAAAAATTATTTAAGTAACAATAATAGGCAAGCATTAATATTTTCAGTATTAGCATTCTCATCTTCAGAAAAGACTAATCCCAAGTTTACAAAAGCCATTTGCAATTTGCCCAAGGTAAGATGGAATATGTAGACATTTTAAATGTAAACAAATAGAAACTACTGAACTGCTTTAAAATCAAGTTTTTAGTCCAAACACATCTATGCTGACTTCAACAGAGCCAAGTAAAGAAACAAGGTCTGGCTAAATTCACACTTGGAAAAAGTAGGTTTCCTCCAATTTAAAGTTTTTTACCATATTTCATACCTCGGTATCCCTATTTTACTGTTTATACAGAATTTGACTGCAGGTGGCCATCTCAAATGAAAGATTAGTAGGAATCTCATGTGTTGAGTACATTTTATGAAGACTGAAATAGCATGTGATTTCTCCACACACTATAAAATGCTCAATAAATCGAGGAAAAAAAGCAAACAAGATGTTGTTTGCCTATAGTAAGCAATTTACATCCTTTTAAGATCTTCTGGCATTTGGTCCTTTATTCTTCTGCAATAGCAAACCCAAAGTGTACTGTAGGCACCAGATTGGGTGAAACCTGTTTTCCTACAGATTTCTGCTATTTGCTCTGTAACTCCACGTTTGTTCTTCCCACTGCAAATGGCCATATATCTCTACATTGCTTACTACACTGTCACCTGGCAGGAGAAACTGTACTGTGATGAGTCTGGGACTGCACACATTTTGTTTGGCCACTGAGCCACTGCCAAACAGAATGTATAACAGGTATGTCCTGCCTGCCTCTTCCTCTAAATTGGCACTAATTGTGGTTTTTTTCCTCCATACACTCACAGATTTTCATAAAACATGATATTCATTGAGAATTTCACCTTTCAGATTTAACTGAGAGACACAAAAGGATTCAAAACGCATGAAGGAGGGAAAGAACAAAGGAGAACATACAAACCTTAGAAGTCTCACTTAGAAAAGGAGAGTAACAACAAATATTTAAGAACAATACTGTTGATAATATGCCAGCTCTGTGAAATCCAGTTTCGGTTGTCTGGGGGTTTTTTAAAAGATTCTAAGATTAGGCTCTTAAATATGTTTTAAGAACTGAGATGAAGGACCCTGCTTCCAATACAGCAGGAACACAGCATTTTACTTTCAAGTGTAATGTGCACCTCAAATAGCACTTGAAACTGCAGGACTCTCATTTCCTGACTTTAGATAGGCCAGTGATCACCTACAAATGCATCCAACCAAATGTAAAAAAACTACTCACAGAGCACAGGTAAATTGACCTGCAAAGTTAAAAAAAAACCAAACAAAAAACCTTTATAGATGGATACTAACAAGTTAACATACTTGTAGCTACAAAGGAACACATTGATTTATAAAACAAATAGAAATACTAAAACTATTTTAGCAGTAAGAAATTACATGTTTTAAGTGATTTGCCCAAAGGTATGAAGAAGTTAGGTGACACCTTGAGATTTCTATATCCAGAGGTAGATTGAAACTTTTAAGACTTAATGCTGTGGTAAACTCTGAATAAACCCAGAATGACAGAGATGGATGCAATGCCACTGTATATTATGTTTCTGTAACTAAATCCCTATAAAATGGTTACCTTTTCAAATATTTAAACTGAAATTAAGGTGTTCGGCCATGCCAATGTCTGAAGTTGGAATTTCTTTCCATCGGTTCATAACTGGTCTGTCTTAAGAACAAATACCTCCACCTGAAAATAAGTTAGACATACATATCTACATATGTAGCACAATGTAGATAAAAGAGTTGAATTTTCATCCAAAGTTTCTGATGTTTCAGTTTGGCCAGGTCAAAAAAACTGCTGTAATGTTTTCCCTTTCAGAGTCCATCCCCAGTGATTGAACACTGTCATGC
The DNA here is from genome assembly GCA_013397155.1 of Irena cyanogastra. Classification (NCBI taxonomy): domain Eukaryota; kingdom Metazoa; phylum Chordata; class Aves; order Passeriformes; family Irenidae; genus Irena; species Irena cyanogastra. The sequence goes on from VWZV01000538.1 coordinate 310,991, forward strand.
ATTGCTTTTGCTCATCATCTTTTTAGAGTTTTTTTTCTAATGGGCGTGCTTTGGAAAGGAGCAGTTTTGGCCAAATTTTATGTGAAAGAGTGGTGGATTCAATACAGGAAATAAAGCATGCCACCAATGAAAATCTGACAAGACTGAATTCCCAGTGATATAAAATAAAAGATGGAATAGCTGGAATGAAGTCAAGATTTTGTGTGTCACAAACATGCCATTCCCTAATACAGAAGCATTAATAATAAGTATTGCTGCAGACGTTTTCCATAGAATTTTCTATCTTTCTATTCAAAAAGCAATCCAAAAGATGCATTTGTTATGACCTGCCTGTATGCAAAAATAAAATGTGTATATACTTCATAATGTAGCAGTATATGGCTTGATTTTTAAAAACAAAACAAAATAAAACAAAACAAAACCAATAGATTTTTTGAATATAAGTGAATGAAAAAAAGAAAGAAATTTAAAACAGTGCTAGCTTTGAGTTAAGAGTTGGGAGGTGGCTACTGCCCGTCCTGCCAGAGAGTAGACAACTGAGCTATGTCTACCAGGAGTCACAGAATCACAGAATCATGAAGTGACCTGAAAGATCCTCTAGTCTCACCCCCCTGCCATGGGCAGGGTCACCTCCCACCAGATCAGGTTGCTCAAGGCCTTATCCAACCTAGCCTTGAACACTTCAAAGGTTAGGACATCCACCAGGGCTGGTAACCTCCCACGGCAATATTTTGCCTATCTCACCACCCTCACAGTAAATAATTTTTTTTTTAATCTAATCTAATTTTCTCCTTTTTCAAATTGTATTCATCATTTCGCAGCACTGTTGTGAGTCACCTGGTGGTAATGTCAGCAGAGATGCAGAAGTTGTTGAGTTATTGCAATTACGTATATAGTGCAGGAGATAAAGAGAGAAAAATTCCCCAACGCATCAGTACATTTTTAACACCACCTAGTGCTGCTAAAACTACAGTCTAGGAAGGCTTCATGAGAAAAAAGATGGAAAGAGCTTGCCCATGTGAGATGTTCCAAGATGGCAATCTTGCTTCCTGTGTTTTTATTTCCCAGCATCCAGCTAAGTCAACTTTGGATACATGCTCAGGCCAAGTTCCTGAAGCATCGTGGTCTCTAAGGACAGGAGACTCGGTGTTATCCATATGCAATGCCCAGCTCTATTAAGATCCTCATAGCAAATAAAAAGAATCAGTGCCTACCTTGACATCTATTATCAAAACACATGTAATAAATAGCTATAATTGATCATCTTCAATATATAACAATTTAGATCTCTTTTTATGTCAAACCATTTAAAAATAGTCCACAAACCACCTGTTGATCACATTGTTCCAAAGGCTGTTTTTCAAAGACTTTTGTTGAGTTTGTTTTGTTTACTTCATTTTTGGAAGGAAAAATATAATGCATTCCTACTTCTGCTGCTTAAAATAATTTCAATATACTTCCTCTAACATGAAAAAAAAAAGAAAACAAACAAACAAAAGAATCACCTGTGGTTTGGGACTACACAATGGAAAATTTCAGGCTGAAACATACAGTTAAAGGACAAGCAAAGTGATAGAAAGGAAATGGCCTGATAGATCTTAAAACATGATTAAGTTACCAGATCCTGCCAAATTTCTTGGTTTTCTTTCAGACACTGGCAGTAGATTATAAATGAAGAGGACAAACAAACCACAAAGGAAAGAATTTGAGGAATACTACTTTCTCTATAGCATGAACCATTGATTTTTACAGTTTTTGCCTAATACTGATGTAATTCTTCTTCAGTGGAAGAACAGTTGGACCTACATTGGGTACTTCTGGAAAAAGCCTTCCTTGTGAATTTTTAGCCAGAGCTTGAAAGAAGCTTTATGGGTCCTATAGAAAGTGCTTTCTGCTTTCCACACAATTCAAAGGTATTTCCAACACAGGCTGATTCTGTCATGCTGCTGTGTCACATATTGTATGTTTTTTGAATAAATTTCTGTGCCAATCACTTTTTCTTCCATTTTCAATGTTTATATGTTATAACTTATTCTCCCCTACTAAGGGCACAGATTTTTATTTCAGGAATTTATTATACACAGACCGAAATAACAGATGCTCAGCGACAACCAGGCCACAATGAACAACTTATAAAATACAGACCAAAACCTCAGGCAGTATTTTCAGAGGACATCGATCCTCGATCCAGAGGGACTACAAAGTCATGTCACCTTAGGAAAGGCACTTGGAAGGTACTTCCACCAGCCTGGCCATAACAACACACACAGTTTTAGTTTGCAGAGAAGTGGTGTGGAGAAGAAGCAGTGAGAGAGCCCTGGGATACCTCCAACCAGCTCTGCCACAAAGGACTATTCTTAGGAAGATGTCTTCAGCTGCTGCTACTTTTTGGAAATAACTAAAATTCCCAGCAATAATGGGACATGCACTTCAGCGTAGGGCCTTGTCTTTAATTTATCTTTTCCTTTACCATTTAACACAATTCAATGTGCACTGTTCAAAACTGGACCAATTGCAGGTCTTTCACAGTAAACTCCATGGTCCATGGAACATCTTTTGGGTAAAGAGGAAATGTGGACAGTTGATGATACAAATGGAATACTGTCACTCAAAATAGCCTAAAAGAGGAAGAAGAGTGTACTTTTTGCAGTACCTGAAGCTGTATTTGTTACCTACCTCTATCATGTTGCTGAATAAACTGAGGTTACATAATTAATACTACCACAGTCTTGGGGTTTTAAAGGTAATGTCAGAATTGGAAAGTTCATCTAGTTATTGCCTGAATTACCAAACATTTCTGTAACAGAGAAACAGGTATTTCAGCAACTGGAGATAGCACTGGATGTACTTCCCTGTTGTAGACTTTGGCGCCATTTCCAGTAGAATACTGAGGAATTTTAAATCATTATGGTTCCACATTCATACACTGAAAATCATCATAAACCAGAGTTTTGAACTCCCTGAATTCAAAACTGTTGGCCTCACCCAATCCCTACCAAAATCAGCAGGATCTTTGACAGAGACCCAAATAAAGCCATGGGTGATAAAAAGAATTTAAAGTGGATGGCTTGGTCAGAGGAGAGGCAGAGGAAAGTCCATTGATATTTCTCACCCGTCCCCTAGACCCAAGAATCAGAATCGCTAAAAGTCCTTCCAAAGGACAAGAATTTTTAAAAAGTTACAGGGATCCTGTAGGAGTTGAAAAAAAACCCTTAACTTGTGCTCAAAAAACAGTCACAACAGATGTAACCATCCATCCTCACCTCTACCTTCACTGCTAGACAGAGAGAAGTATATAAGAGGATAAAGAAATATAAAAGGATGTTAGGTGGAAAAGAGAGGCTCCATGTCACATCCCCCTCTCTGAAATGCTGTGATCATAATTTTGGAAGTCACAGACTACTTTCTTGCGTGAATTTATAACTTTAGTTATAAAACTGGCTGCCAGTAGTAGAAACGCTTCTGAACAAACCCAGAGAAAGACAGTAAAATTCCCAAGGCTTATCTCAAATCATTTTAGACAGGGTGGTTTCCTTTCTCATGCCATGCTCCTTCTACTTTTAGGTCTTCCCTGGCTTACTTTTTAAGTTCTGCCTCTCTTATTACTGCTCCTCCCCTCACTTCTGCTTCTTCTCTCAGATCATTTGCTTTTACTCACATATTACAAGTACCTAAATCACTTCATAGGCCAAATGTTTTTCCTTTTATCTCTTCTTCTTTCCCCTTAATCATCACCTTCTGGGACAGTCTTCTGGAGATGGTTTGAATAAGTTGTTGGAAAGTAAAAGCAAACTGAAAGTTAATTTGAGTATTCCAAAGATCCCATTCCAATGTGATCATGAGTTTCAGCTGAGAAAATGAAATAAATTTTTGTCTTAGTTTTTCTAAAAATCCTTTAAAAATTCTTTCAAAATTATTAGGAATTAACTTAGAGTCTTTTTTTTTAAATTCATATTGACAACACTGTGATTCACTGACTTCATGAATACTAAAATTCTCTTATACCTGCCAATTTTCCTTCATCTATTGCTATAGATATCACCTTGTCATGACAGCACAAAATAGTTCCTCTCTTTGAAAGAGAACAACTTTTAGTCTTGAATTTCCATGATTTTTATTGTGACTCTAAAGATATCCATAGTGTCATGCAGACCTATTTCTGTTATTATACTGATACCAATAAAAAGGAACAGATCTAGTAAGTAAAGGGTTTCCTTCTTCCATACAGAACAGAACAAGCCTAAAAGTGAACCTCCAAAATCACTTTTTATGTAATTCACAAAACAAATCTATTTACTCATTGAAAAATATTGATAGTGTAAAATACAAACTTTTCAAATACTTTGACCTTTTCAAAACTACTTTTTTTTTCACTAACTGGTGTCAGAGAGAACTAAAAAAGATTGTATAATTATTTTAGTCTGAGCTCATGGTTCTTTGGCTTTCTGTAAGAGAGAATAATAGTATTTGGAGATATCGATATTTAAGCTTCCTGCCAGTCACATTAAGTTGTGCCAGTCCTCAGACAGTCAGTGAGAATACCACATTTAATCATCATTATTGCTGGCTTTCCTTGAATCACAGAACACAACTACTGTGAGCAGATATTCTGCTTTTAATAATAGATATAGACATAAAATCCTCAGTAAATTCTTCTCTTCCTCATTAAACCTTTTCCCCTTCATCAGGCTGATCATCAGAGCATGAAGAAATGGTTCATAATCCTCCAGTCTGGTGCCACAACACCACTTTTGTATTATTTTGCCAGTGGAAACCCCAGAGCACAGAAAGGATGGATCCTGTGCCTATGGAGGAGGCAGCCCCGTGTGAGCGCCCACCTTTCCCGGCTCCACCAGGTGGTGGGTGAGACCCCAGGCCTCCCAAGCTGGGAGGAGAGCACCTCCTCAAAGTTTCTTCTACTATCAGATTTAAAAGGTGTAGAGAGCACTTCAGCAGGTATTCCTCCCTCACAGCATAGCCAAGAAGGAAATTATACATTTATGTTACCGAAGAGAACAAATTTCCTTGCCTTAGAGCAAGCCTGACAGTCCTAAAAGAAAAGAACACCCTTAACTGAACTAAGAACGTAGTCAAAGATTTTCTTGTGGAAAGAAATGTTTAGCCCAAGTCAAAATATACAAAAATTCAATTCAAAATAAGAAAATACAAAGTTTGAGGTACACTTATGTTGCAGCATTGCATTCAAATCTATATTTCTTAGCATCTCTCTGGCACAGCCCCTCCTATTAAAACCATTTTCAAAATTGATAGGTGAACTCAAGATCTCAAACTGGCAAGTAAGAAAGGACACAATAGGTGAACAACACGAACTTCAGCACCTTAAAGGGACTGTAACATCAGATCAACTCAGATCTGAAACATCATCTTATTTTTTCAAGCAAGCATTCTGCTAATTGTTAGGTGAGCATAAAAACAGAAAGACAGATCAAGAAACAAGCTGTAACATTCCCTCTGTGCAGAGTTCATCTGACCAACTTCTTACATTGCATATTAGAATTATCCTATCAAATGGGGATTTTCCATTTATATGGAAATACATATATAAATAACTGCTACCTAATTTTAAGATTTTTCAGGCATCAGAATTATATGATGAAAATAATTTTATAGAGAATCACACTTCTGCTGAAGGAAAACCATGCTCTCCTCTCAATTACAGATATCTTAAAACCTCACATAGAGAGTAACTTTGACATGCCTTGATTTATTACTCTAAATTTCATCCACCCAGCAGTTTTCACAAACATATTTCTAACATTACTGTCAACAGGCAATGTTTAGTTCTGTTGCTGTGCTAATGAAGCAGCTTTTTCAAACTCATAACTGAAATAACATTATAGCCCAGATCATATTTATTACCATTACACTAGATGACTAGTGTATCTAACACAATCTGCTCAAGAACTTATCCACAAGTGTCGTGTTTCCCTCCTTAAGCAAAGTAAAATCTTATAAAAGCTTTATCTTCTGTATAATTGTGCAACTTACCTAAAATTTAGACAGCTCTCTGGTAATTTTGGAAATATGTATCAGAGTATAAATCCTTTTCCTCTCAGCAGAAATCAGAATCTTGGAATATTGTTTTAAGAAAAAATTACGTGCATCACAACAAAGGAATTCAGAAAAGCTGCAGGAAAGCTTGAATAAATAAAATAAATATGGATAGAATAAAACTGGCTTCCTCCCAAAGCCCGAGTTTGTCAAAAGAACAAAGCATACACAAACAGCATGTAAAACCTGAATTCAAAATACATTTATAAAAAAAGGATAAGGACACATGTTTTTTCTATTTCAGCTTGAAAAATAAAGGGACACAGCAATGAGTCTTGCTGGCAGGCAGATAACTCCTAGGCCCTGACCCTTCGACTCACCAGGAATTCAAACACAAAGCTCTTTTCATAGTGACCGTGCCATACATTCTCAAGATAAGGCAGCGAAATAAGGAGCAATGGAAAGGTGCCACAAAGCTCAAACTGCAGAAAACTGCACAGAAATTATGTTCACTTATTCACCTCCGTGCAGCTGCACACCAAGTGCTGGCTGCAAAACAATTTCTTTCCAAAGCAGAAGCCATGCAGTGTGGTTTTAGAAACAGAACCTGTCTCCTGAAGCAAGAAAAGCACGAGAGAGCAAGCAGCGAGGAAAGGGCTATCCCTGTGCATTTCTGTATCGTTCAGAACTGAAGTGCACATCCGGAGAAATAACCTGGAACACAATGAGCTCTGCAGAAGGACCGCCGTGGTAAAACGGAAGGGTTTTAGAGACAATAAAAAAAGCTACATTTCAAACAACATTTCAAATATGGACTCACCATGAATAAGCAACAGTTGCCTGAAGTTAGTGTGTTATTTTCTGCCCTGTTCCATTGCACTTTTTGCCTAGTTGTCCAACACTTGGTAGCTCAGAGCTGCCACACAGAGGCCCCTTCCGTGATCTGGCTTATTTGCCTGTCAGTTTGAGTCTCAGCTTCTGTATGATGCAGCTGTGCACTTTGCTGAAGGTCTAATATCATTTCCATAAGCTTTCTCCCTGCCTGGAGCAAGCAGTTTGTTCTCCCTGCTCAATAAATACTCAGATCACTTTTCTGGTACTCACAGGGATAAAGCTTTAAGTTGTTAAGGAGTTCTTACTAAGTAGTGGGTGGAGAACATAAGCTCAGTACAAGGAAACTCTGCGCATAATCAGAAACTGAGAAACTTCCTCCCTTTCCCCCAACCCCTCCTCTCACCAGGCAAAGCTGCCAGTGCCTCCTTTACAGAAATTTAGGAATGTAAAGGGAGGACTCAAAGGGGCCCAGTCAGACAAGCCTTTCTCAATCAATTAGCTTGCAGCCATTACTTGTGACCCTAGGTCACACAACATAAGTGTGTGGGGTGTGCCTTTAGGGGTACACCAAAGCAACTTATTAAAACTTACATAACCAAAACTGTTCAAAATCAAATAAACTCTGAAAGCTGGAAAATACTTTCCATGTACCACAGTTTTGAAGGAAGAAGAGTTTTATGTAAAGAAATGTTGCTTTGCTTTTCCAATAACAAATCATTTGATGCAATGATTTAGGAAAGTAATTTTTTTTATACTCAAAAAAAAAGGAAAAAAAAGAAAAAAGAATGAAATGTGAGATGCATAAGCAGACCTTAAAGTGGTATTTGTTTTATGATTATGCAAAAACTAAATCATACTCGCCCGATTGATATTTGATGAAGCACATGATCATGTTTCTTAAAATAAGACTATTGTGAGTAGTTGCAATGGCATAGATGTTTATAGGACTATTTAATTAATTTATGAAGTTCATCCCCTGTATTTCAGTCCTTTTCAAGAAACTGGTTCTCAGCATTCAGATTCCATTCTTCATTTTAATACTCCAACATAACAAATTGAGCAATTTGCTTTTAGAAAAGGTCCAGAATATTTGAACACTGCATTAAGTTATCCGACCCTGAACGCACAGGGAAGAGAGGGTGTAACTTGCCACGATTCCCACACAACGAGGTTACACCCCTTGGTGTGAAGGAAAACTTCAAAAAGACCCTCAGTTTCATATCCTGCCAACCCAATGACATGGAGATGATGCCTTAGAAAAACCCATGAGGGAGTCCTGATTTGAAAAGCAGATCTATGACAACCCCTTTCTGGGCCAGGCGAGATCAATGCACTGCAGGGGCAATGCACTTTAATCTCCAGGTGCATCGCAAAGCATCTTTGAGTAATGCCATAGATCAAGGCTTATACACAGAAGAAAAAGTATTTTAGCCCAAACTTCACCATCTACTGAAGGTAACTGAGAAACAGCTACACAAAAGCTCATAGAGGTCTCAGGGAAACACATAACCATGTAGGAAAGTAGTGGTCATGTAGAGAAGTTGATTGAGGGTGTTGTAGACAACCTGCAATCTTCATGTCCCTTCCCTATTAAAATCCCAGCCAAACTCTCAGAACAGGCAGCAGGGCTCATGTTAGTTCAGACATTCATTCAAGAGATCAGATTGCAGGTCAGGGCCACTGAGTAAGTGCCCTGGGGTAAGTAAGGATTTTACTTTTGTCTTGCACACAAGACAGCATTTAATAAATTAGGTCACATTTATATCCTTGGAAAGCCCTGGCAGTAGAAATAATAATCATGAAACTTTAATTTTGAAAGAAAAAATGGGTTCAGGACTAAGATGCTGGACTAGAATTTAGGTTATTTGGGTTCTGTTCCCTTTTGTGTTTCAAATGGCCCAAATTATTTGGGAGACATTGCTTCAATTTCTGCATTTATGTCAAAATGCCCTTGTCTTGAGGTTGTAAAGCCTTCACCTCCTCAAAGTCTATCAATAAAAAATGGATCATGATAATAGTCTTCGGTATGCAAATCCCTTCAATACTGGTTCTCAACTCATGCTCTGCACAGTGGAATTAAAGCAGGATTGAATACAAAACATTTACTGATACTGGACTTCTCAGTAACTGAAAACAAGAAAACTGTCTACATCAAATCTTCTGAAATCTGTGCCATTTCCAGCAGATAAAAACAAGTCCATATACATGAATAACAATATAGGCTTTGTTCTTTCCCCTTTAACCCTCCAAGTGTAAGGCTTCTGGAAAGCTTAGAGGGTTGGGTGCTTAAAATTCAAAAAGTTGGACTCCCTAATAGAAGAAAAAAATGGGAGGACTGTGCCTGTGAAGAGACAGGCTGTCTAGAGTGTTGCTCTCAGCAAGTGTTACAAAAAGGAGAACTCATTCCATCTTTGGCCAGTCTCTGTGAACTTCCAGGCTGAAGCAGAGGAATTACCATTGATTCAGGTTTCCCTTTAATCCACAATTTCCAAAGCAAGATGCATCCCAAGCAGCCCATTTTGATATACGTTCACACCTTTCCTTTGGAAAAGCTGATATGGAAAATTTACAACACAAATAACAAAGAAATGTAAAGGATGTTTTTGATGTAACTTAAAACAATGCTTCCACACTAGAAATAATAATAGAATAATGGCTCCTCCTGGCACTGTTGAGTCCCCTGGCTAAGGACTCTTCCTTTTCCTGATTGCTGGCTGCAAAATTACCCCTCCATTGGCTCCACTCCATGGCTGCCACATTTCAGCCACGCAAAGGCAACGTGAGCTATTTCCAAATTATCTCTTAGAAAGAAAGGCACAAAGTTTGAAGTGAAACAAGATGCTTATACCAAAGATAGCAACCAGGAATATACAAAACTCCTTTAGCATTCTCAGAGTGCTGTGCTATGAGCAAGATTCCCTTTAATTAATGGAAGTTAACACATTTAGTGTTTGCACATTTACATTCTAATAAGGATCAGCCCAGAACGGACTATTTCAGGAAAGGATAATAGAAGTTTTCATGTATTTTTCCACATTCTGCTCTTTTTCCTCAAAAGTAATTGAATTTGGAGAGATCTGCCTTAACTAGCCACCTTTTTTTTCCCCTTATTTGTCACATGTTCTTTTAGACTAAGTAAATTCTCAGCTCCTTGCATCAAGGTATTTTCACACTTACTAGCTCAGAGCTAGCAAGGAGATTAAATGTGCAAGAATTTTACAAGTTTTTCTTTGCGTGTGCAGATCTTCAGACCTGGATTATACCCAAGTTCAATGTGATCAATATATGATCATGCTACATTAAGGGATCCTTTGAGAATAAAAGGGATTTCTTGCTATTTGGGAGTTGTTTTTCTGCACTGGTCAATAGGAAAGGCAACATTAATTCACAGAGCTAGCTCTCCTCCTCTGTAATTCCCTTAAATGTAATTAAATTCATTTTAGTTAGGAAGATAAACTAACTATGTACAAAACACTTGTGGCAGAATCACATGTGTAAAGTTTATAGTGTTGATAGTGGTACTCAGCAGACATTCGTATCTTAAGTGCTAAACACTCTACATTAAAAGCAATTGCTCCTTTAAGAAATAAAATAAAACTCATTCCATAAAACAAAAACAAACAAACAAAAAAAAAAGCTTGCAAATACACTACAGTACTTTGAAACAGATCCTTCACTCTTTAAGCCGTCTTCCCCTGCGTTCCCCCACCCCCTTTTCCTTTCAGGAAACAAAACTCCAGAAGAGAAAGAGAGAGAGAGTCAAAAGGTTACAGCCGGCTTGTAAGTGCAAAGAACGTGAGAGGCCCATTCTTCCCCTTAACACCTGACATCCCAGGGTACATTTTCCCCAGTGCTGAGGCTGCTGGATCAGCCATGCAGCTCCTGGTGCTAATGCAAGCTGTGCATCTCATTCGCCATGCGCTGCTCCTTAAAGGTCTTCTCCCACCCTGCTCCTGTAAATTATTCTCATTCCTGCTACACAATTACAAACTTCATTAATGAGAATTTGCATTTTGCCATGATTAGACTCAGTTAAATACCTTTTCTGAGCCCCAGACAACAGATAAGAATTCAATCCTGGAATTCAGAAGTTTGAAAAAGTTACAGTAAAATCAGTAAAATTATGCATTTTTTCTTAATTACAAATAAAACCCAAGAGAGAACCTGACACAAAGCTAATAAATGTTAAAGCTTTGATTAAAAACAGAATCTTGATCAACAACCTTTGTGACAACATTATAACATCCATGCTGCCATTCCTTGGCTCAGAATACCCAGGTTTCCATGATTTCCCACAGCTTATTGTACCAAGTGAAACCCATCTAAGGCATGTTTGTTACAAGTACAGAACACTGAACATGCCAGACAGAAATACCAAATTACCAAAGTCTTTGCTGCACTTTTTCTAGGATGGAGGTTCCTTGTAACCCTCAGAAGTAGCTGAGATCTGCTTGCTTGGCTGATGCTGTAGGAACAAGGAAACAATTACCTCTAATTAGGTGCATAATCGTGCACAAAATGGAAAAGGACTGAAAACAAAGTTAATTCTAAACACCAAAAGTCTTCAGGTGAAAGGACAAAAGAGAAACAAGATTGATTAGGGTAGAAAAGGTAAAGTTCACAAAAACCAACATCTAGCTCCAATAAAAAAAGAGGAGGAGAAAGAAGGACAAAATAATTACTTGGAATTTCCGGCTATTAATAAATGCTATGTTCTAATTTAAAGATAACTTAATTTCAAAAAGAGTCCAAATTCCAAGGTGAATCAGAGCAAAGACTTTAGCAGTTAATTAATAAAATGCTGGAAGTCAGAACATGGCAGAAAACGTGAGTTCCTTGCTGTAGGGGGCTAGCTCTGAGATGTTGCTCTCTGGCTGCAACCAAAAACGTCAGTCCTAGCTCCCTCTCACCCCTCATCTACTCCATCCTAACCACCAGCCAAATGCTTTCTGCTGTGCATGCAAGGCACTAGTTTGAGGGTACAGGTTTTCACTTTTTCTTTATAGTGCAAAGAATATTCTAAGTTTCGGTTTTTTGGATTTTGCAAAATGTCTTAGTCCGGTCACTCCTAAGAGTGAATGTCACACATATTGCAAGAGGAATCTGAGAAGGGGAAAAAAAAAATCAGAGGCAAATGAAAATTCTGGTCATTGATAGCCAGGTGTTCAAAAACATACTGAGACAACTCAAACATTTAGGATTCAAATGTGTGAAAAATCCAATGAGAACATCCCAAAGAAGGTCTAAAGGAAGACTACACAGATATGCAGCTTCTTAAAGAAGATTTTATAACCAACAGAATAAAATTTGCCTGAAGAAATTAATTCTTACAACTTGTTTAGATGCACCGTGGTAAAAAATTTCCTTCAGCTGATTTGATTTCCTAGCAATGAAAACAAGCGGGTGTGAATTTGTTATTTGGTACTTTATTGAAGGACTAAGATTATTTATTTATTTTTTAAGTCACTTGGGTCTTAGAAGTATGAGTGAATACAAAGACAGAGATTAAAGAGAGTGCAGTCATTCCAGAGACAAGCATTAAATGAGATTTTAATGGGGTCTGTCCATCACCTCATCAGTAACCTGCCAGGTAACACCACAAAAGCCCTCACTGGATCTGCCTGCCAGCCAGGATAGTTTGATTCAGCTTTGTTGTTATTTGGACCACAGAACCAGACCAGATATATACACAGGCACTACTTATTTTAGCTGCATTTAAATTTGTAAAAAACTAGACCTATAAAACAAATCTAGTGCCAAAAAATATCTTGAAGTGAAAGATACATAAACAAATGTAAAATATTCCAAGCATCCCTGTCAACATACCAACAATATAATGTTTGTGTACAAAAACAGTGCCCGGCTGACTAGGGGTGGGGGAATGTAGGTTGAGCAAATTTAAGGTGTAAGTCTAGCCCAGCATGTCCAGCCACAGACCCTACTGTTTAAAAAGAAGCAGGTAGTTAGCTCTACCTGACATGAATGAAGACTTCCTAAAGTACCCTTCTGGTGGAGATCCTGCATCCTCACACATACCTCATTACATTAATCCTTTCATGTCTGCAAACCCCATCCCATGTTGCCAATGCGGACAAGCAATGAATCTGTTCTTGAAAAAATCTGAATGTCCTAAAAATACTACAGAAGTTTTAAAATTTAATCTCATAACATACATGAAAACACACAGATGGGTAAAACCTTTCTCTGCCATTGCCCACACCAGCATTTAACATGTGCTTTCAGAAGAAAAGTCTGGATTTTTTACCTACTGTATACCTAGGCACACCTCCCTGACAGAGAACTACAACAGGAAAAAGCTGGGTAATACTTACTCCGATTCATTTTCTCTGAAGCTGATGCTACTTCTGTGTCTGTGAACTTTTTTACTTTTTTTTTAAAGTGCTGTGAAAAACATGACCTTGCTGATGCTTCTGAGTTAAAAATGAATTCTCAGTAGAAAAATATCCCTAAAGTAGATTCTCTCTCTTACCAGGGAATGCTCCAGCAGTCAACTTCAATTTGCCTTAAAGACAAAAAGGCATCTCTCTAGGGATAAAAATCAATCCCCAAACTGTCAGCAGCAACACACAAAGTTTAAAAATGTGCTTAATTCAGCACAAACAAATGCTTGTAAATTGTCAAGCCAATATGTGAGAAGTGTCTCTTCCATTAAATAAAATCATGAGCTAAACGAAAAAAACTAAAAAGGGGACAAAGACACCACAAGCAGATATATTTTATCCACCTGATATCTATCAAGCACACTTGTACAGAATAATAAGAAACCAGTCTTTACTAATAGAGTGCTGATTAAGTTTAAAATTATTTTAATCGCTACTGACTTTTTAAAAGGTTTTCATTACTGTGGTGTTCCAGTGCATGCAAAAGCACACCTTCTCCATACAGCTTGGCAATGGGAGCAGTTTGGGACAACATCAACTCAGATTTGCAATCTGAAGGTGATCCACACTCAATGACAAGGAAATCAGTTTTCCAGCTTGGAGATGTCATCCCAAATTGCAACAACTGAGAGAGGACTGAAGCCATTGCTGGGCTTCAGATGTGCAGCAGGGGTGCCCTTGTCCTCTTGTGCCTTTGTCCTCCTCCCCTCAAGGCCAGAGCAAGGTTACAAGCCCCAGCTAGAAGTCCTTGCATTTCTCTTTTTGTGTACCTTGTGGCATCTATGGAAACTGCTCCCACTCTCCCACCCTCCTGAGGTGAGCCTTCCCCTTCCTGGCAGCACTCTGACATCCTCCACACCTCCCACAGCAAAGAGGTATGGTGCAGGAGCTACTTGGAAGTGGTGTGGGCGGGCAAGGACCTTCCCCATCTGTCCATTCTGCCTGCAGGTGCTCCGGAGACATGGATGGGACTGTTTGGTGGGTTTAGTTCAAGGCTTTACCACATTCCTGGATGCCATTGATCGCAGCAGGGCAGAGCCAGAACATCCTAGCAAAAGAAATAACACAGCCATGACAGCTGTTACTGTAATTTCTCTCCAGGATAATGAGAATTTGGACTTTTCCCCCTATAACTACATTTGGTACCCTAGCAGATGTACCCATGATGATCAACACTTGTAAGAAACATGCTCAAGATTTGTGCAGAGCCCCAATCCTGGTCTCCTTAATCTTCAATGAAACAACTTAGTCTTTCTGTACCCCAGTTTCTGATCTGAAAATCTCCATCTAGAGTTTATGATATGGACTTGTTATCAAATAGGTTTTATGGAACAACCAGTAAAAGCCTTTCAGTTTTGTTCTCACATGTAGCTGTATACATCAGAAAGTCCTGAAACAAGAAAGTGCTACTCAGTGTAAACAAGGTGTTTTGTAAAAAAATAGGCTGTGTTTTCCCTAAAAAGCCAAACGTCCAATGACCCAAAAATAAAACTAAAAAACCCACCCTCCTCAGTAAGGGTCTAACAGAGACTCAAAGATCAAGTTTCAGTGATTTCTGCAAAATTACACCAAAACCTCCATGTTACAAATGGAAAGGCATGTTCTACAGTATTGAAAAATCCACCATAAATCAGTTAAAATACACAACCATAAATACATATGAAAATATAAAGTGAATGGACAGTGCAAAAATCAGGAAGGTTTCATAGAGCAAAAAAGCAAGTAGGGAAACAATCACAGTAAAATCAGCAACAACAAAAGCACAAAACAGTGCTATTTGATGTGTAAAATGTAAAAAAAAAAAAAGTATTTTGTGTAAAATGTAGAAAAAATAGACCAAATTCCATGCTGGAGATGCACCTCAAGACAGATATGACCATGTGTCATTACTATTCTTTCATGATAATTTCTGTGAGCACAGAAATACTGTGAGTTGTGAACTTTTGGGTAGAACAAGAAAAAAGAAAAAAAACACAGCCAATGAGGAAAAACCATAAGAAAAAGCATTGTCATCTCCTTCTGCCATTACTTTCAGAGGTAACAACAGAGTCAGATACCCACACACTGACAGAACGTGTCACACAATTTCACATATAAGGCAATAATGTCAGAAAAGGAATGGTTACTTCTACTCTCTGAATTGCTTTACTATAAACCTTTCTATGGAAACTTCTAAGGATTGAAAAGGGAGGAAAATACTCCACATTTCCTGATTTATCTTGAAAATCAAAAGGTCTAGGTTATTTGCAGTTGATATTTCAGAATGATCAGAAATCTTTTCATCACTACTTTGGCAAATAAACTGTCTGGTACCTGTGATCAAAGGCAAAGATTAGCTCAGTAATCTGGACACCATTAATTTTGGCAGTGTGCATATGTTAGTAGATTTTTTTGGTCCTCCCTAGGATTAACATGCATATTGAGAGATGATATGGGGTCCATACAAACATCTGAAAGTTCAAAACTATATTGCTTAGTTTAGTCATCCAGGAAAGTGAACTAGAAAAATTAAACTATCTAGGATTCAAAAATAAGACTGCAAACTGTTCCAGAAGAGAGTAAAAATTCATAATCACTGGTATTGGAGATCCTTCTCATCAGCTGGTTCCCTCTTTCAGACAGTACATCATCACCTGAGTTCTCCCTGTAACAGTTCATACTATTAAAAAATATTTTTCAAAAATGTATATATAATTTCTTAACTGAATTACTAGTTATAACTCTAACTATTATCCATTGAATGAAAAACCTTAATTTTTCTTTGGTTCTCATAACACTGAACTATTTAAGTTTTTAAAGAGAAGTTACTTCTCTGTCCCTTTCATGGAAGACGACTGTTGCTCAGGTTCACAGGATAAAAGTCATTATTTCCACTGAGTCCAAAGACAGCAAGAGTGCAACTTAAAGCTAAAAGTCCAAATTAATAGGTTCAAGTCAATATCAAATAAATGAGGGTCTCAGGCACAAACCTCATACCCTGTCTTGCCCTTGGAAGGCAGTGATAAACTTTGGTTGAGTCAAGCAGGGCAGCCTGGACAGACTGCAGTGCTTGTTGCTTCAACACCTTCAAGCACTCTGCCACACTTTCAGTCTTTTCTTTGGGCTTTAACTAGAACCTGTCAGAATTTGTAGGCATGGAGAGTGTCACCTCATGCAATATCAAAAGGTGGACAGGATTACTGGGATTGAGCCATTAGTTTTCAAGGAATCAGTGTTTCACAGTTTTGGTTTAATATCTTGGGAGGAGAGTTCCTGATTCTGCAAGCAGGGCTGAATCCAGCCCCGTGCCTTGAGGAACTGAGGGGATGGGAGAGTCCAGGAGTAACTCGTGAGCAGGGCACAATCAGAACTTGCAGGAATGTTGCTGGAGAAGGAGTTGAGGGAAGGGTAGAGCTGGGACCTGCAGCAATTCTGCTGGCAGTCTCAGAGGAACGAGCTGGGGTTTCTATGCTGGCAAACCATTTATAGCTCCAGTGCTGTAGTCTGGGCATTGCTAGGTTTACATTAACAAGGTACTGGCAGCCAAAGCAAAAAGGAAAACCTAATTTTGTCCTTTCACACAGTTTCATTCCTATGTACCAGTCTTTCACATCCTGCAGTCTGCTCATCACTGTGCTGGACACTACTGCAGCAGAGAGGGCAAGGGGGATTGCGACCTGAAACCTTACACCAAAGGTCTGTGAGCACAACAGGCTGAAGATACCCTGAGGGAAATCCTAGCCTGGGCTTCCTGAGAGGTAACTACAAAGCTGCTGTGCCTTCCCTGTCCACTGCATGAGAGCCAGACAGTGTCTGAACAATTACTATTTGATTTGTGTTAAGAGTCAGACACCACCCGGGGCAACATCCAGACTGCAGCCAGGGATACTGTTTCCGGAAACAGAAACAACAGGTGGGAATTTGCAAATGGCAATCCTTTACACACTAAGAGCACCACTGCATTTCAGTGCAGACCATTAAAACACAAGGACACCACGTTTTTCAGGGTGGTTTTTTGCATTGTGTTGAAGCAATATTGAGAGTAGAGTCTATCCCCAAACTCCCTGACCTTTTGTAACAGCTGATGATCCCAAACTCAGGGATGCAAGTGCTGCCTTCCTTTCTTTGCTGTTCCAATTTATGTCTGTCAGATGAATGTGAAGTGAGAGAGCATGGAGGTAGTGAAAGGGGCTGCTGTATAAGAGGAAAAGGGTGCTACTTTCAGAACTCCATCATTTCGGTTATGGCTGTAATCCTGATTTCTTTGGTTATCTGATAGAGCAGGAGAAAAATCGCAGCAGGTCATTGGTGACTCCAATCATGCAAAGCTATAAAGAAAAAATAGTATACTCTGATTTCTGGAAGTATATACGCTCTATGCAGGCCTTCCTGTCATTTCTATGGGTACAGACAATACTTGGATGAACAAAAATTTCTCTCTGAAGACACCAAATGTTTTCTGAAACAAACTAACCTCCATCACATAAATGTATTTTTTCTTCTTAGCAGACATCCACAGTCAAAAATTTGTTGTTGCTGTTCCTTATTCATTTGTATGTTCACGAGAAAATTTGCTCAACTTCCGATTCAGACAATATATTTTATCACCTCTGACTATCGGGCTTAAAATACTAGGCAGGCACACCACTCATTTCTTAATTTAGTGCTTCTTCACTGAACCTATTCATGTTGAATGGACTGATGGCTTCATGACCTTATTTCCACCTTGCCTGAATGACTGAAACTTTGCAAACAGAACAACAAGTCGACTTCTTAAATGCAAGGCTTTTGGGAAGATAATACCCATAATAAACTTTCTGCAATTATTATGGTCTGGGAACAATTCAAAGTGTAGGAAGACCATATGTACTATGCTTTTATAATGAATAGAACTTCACAATCTTACTCATGAAAAAATATATTTTTAATATTTAAGCAGCACTAATTTATAACCTTTCTGAGGCCCACAGGTGAAAAAAATTGGCAGAGTAAAAGTACTTATGCATGCTGGGCACAGACATAAGAAAATTTTGTCTTGAAAAAAATACGTGCTCCCGCTCACTCCCTTTTTCTGTGAAATCCTGGACTGGTTGTCACCAGACACCTCAGACTATCAGGTTAATGCTTAGTGAATGTTCCCTTCATGTTTGTACCTGAAGGAAAGCTGAAGTGATTTCAGGGTTTAAAAAGCCCTGTGGCACTCAAAATGCCCTACGCACCCTCTGAGAAGCTCAGTTCCCAAGCCACAGCTCTGGTCTAGCACTGCAAGAGGCACAGCAAAATTCCACATATGGCATTACAAATGTGCCCTAAACTCTGTCCCAGAGGGACCATCTTTGAGGCTGAGAGAGCACTTCAGTCTCAGTTCCCCTGCAGACCTTTGGCTCTGTGCTGAGGCTGCTACACAGGGTGCCAATTAGTGCCAGCTGATTGCTCCTGTGATGTGCACACCTCTCTGGGAGCCAGACTGAAGCTCCCAACTCATTTTCTATAGGTCACTGGATGTTGACAACTCTGTCCAAGATTGACTAAGGCCCAGTTTGGATTAGCAATTTAGCAGGAAGGTCCTGTGTCGCACTGCCCTCCAACCTCTCACATGTAAGCAATTTGAATTCAGCAACTTCTTGGCTGCAAATTGACTAGTTTCAGAGGGAGGGGTGTTAGAAAACTCCAGAAGCCAGTGCATTTAAAAAGCCTGCCATAAAGTGTTATTGGGAAATTAAACTGTGCCTTGCCCCCTTCACCTCTTGCTATGTAGACTGCATTTGAAGGATTTCATTAGGGCCAGAGGCCAGAGCTTACATTTCTGTTACCAAGTGAAATGAATCATGGAAGAAATTGACTTAACTGGGAATTCCAATAAAATACTGGGTTTAGAACCAGGGAGTCAACAAATATTCGTCCACTTCAAAATTTTTAAGACACAAGCAGGAAAATTATGATTTGTTTTAGAATAAGAAAAATACATAGTTATAAAGTCTTCTTCAATCTAATTTAATAAACCCACCACAACAAAATAATGAGAAAAAGGAGACTTACTTGAAAAGTATCTAGCACTGTAGCCCATAGGATACCTGCTAAACTTTCACTGCTGTTAGTACTTTGAAGTGTACTCTGTGGTATTCCAATGTATATATCCCTTGAGCTGCAATCACTTTTACTAGCTAAACTCTGCCAAATACTTATCATAGATCCTACTGAATCGATTCCAGTACCAGTCACTACCACTGGGAGCAGCGCCCTGTGATGGTTCATTTTGCCTTCATTCTCATTCCTGATGCTGCTATGGAATAGAAATGGGATACAAACAGTGTGTATCCTCCTCCTTCTCAGACTGATTCCTTAGCTAATCCTTGTGAAGTGAAACAGTTTTTTTTAACCCCATTGAATGAGTACAACCACAGTGCACACGCAGTTATGCCTGGCATAAAACATCATGGCTGCACCCATGGAAGGAATTGTAAAGGAATTGTATGTATAGGTTGTTGTTGGAATTGTTGTAAAGGAATTGTATGCATAGGTTGTTGTTGGAATTGTTGTAAAGGAATTGTATGTATAGGTTGTCACAGAAGTTGTTAAAATTGTATCATTTTCATATAGAATCAGGACTGCTGTTATTCTAAGATGAAGAAGGTGTTACAGACTTTCTGTTCATCTAATCTAGCTCAGCCACAACTGTACCCTAGAGGTATGTAAACACTCAGCAAAAATAGAAGGATATTTGCTGAGCAGTGTCAGCCACTTGAGGTGCTCCATTTCCTTGACTCCTGCTCATCTTTGACAGATGATTGTAATGCAATAGCTCAAAGGAGATAGGAAACAGGAGATTGAGACACCCCTGCAGGGCTCCACTGAGTTTCAAAGCTGCCAGCAGCAAGAAACACAGTAAATTAAAAAGCTAGAGTGACAAGAAGTGCAATCTTCAGAGTTAAATATATATTGTATGTTGTATGAAGTCACAATACAATGGGCTTCTGCTGGAGAATAGCTGTACAATAAAGACAGATATCTAAGACTTAAATTGGCTAAGTTAATAAATAAAAATGTAATTTAAAAAGAAGCTTTCTGAGTGTGGGCCACATGCAAAAGGACATGAGAAAGCAGTTGGCGACTTTTGTGTTCCCTTTACTTCTGACACTCAAAGCACCCCACAGCCAAGCAAAACCAGAAGGTGCTCCCTGCTTGTACTGGGGCCAGGTTTAAGGCAACTCGAAGGGACACACAAAAATCGGAACATCCCGCTTGTTGTACTCCTGTCCATTCCAGCATGATATGACTGTCAGAATCCCTGGGCTTTACACATGGAACTGAGTCTGTTCTTTGTGGCACCTGACGTACCCACTTTGCTGGTGACTCACGATGCTATCCCAGCATTTTACATCTCTCTGTGCTAAGATATCAGGCAACAAAGAATGAAAATAAAAAGGATTCTATTATTCTTATTTCTTGAGGACTAAGCTGAGGAGAGCTGTTTTCCAATGGCTTTTATACAGAAGGAAGTGGCAGAAACTGTCATGCTGAATTGCAGCATTTGGGACTGATCTTTACATGCACAGATGGGAGAAGCACCAGTTTTCTTGGATGTTTGTACTTCACAAGGAGGGCTTCACTATATCATAAAAAAGAGGGATGTCTTCCTACCAGATCACATTCTATGTATAATAGAGGGTTGTATACATTAAAAAATAAATTTAATTCAGTCAACAAGTACCTTTTGGAATGTAGGTGGGGAAACACTACTTATAAAAAATAATTTGTTGCAAGAGAAAGCTGGACAAATTCCTATTAGAGGAATGACATTTTTAAGACAAAGAATAAATTTTAATTAAAGCTGCCTGTTTAAGGAGAGATCAGATAAATCCTGAAAGTCTTTAAGTCAAACCTGATCATCTTTTTAAACTCTGTGTTAGAGCACAACAGAAGTGATAAGCTTGAGACAGCTTTATTTAGTGTGGCTCTACGGCCTTTGGTAGGTCGTGGGGTCAGAGAACATCAGTCACCAGGGCTCCCTTTTCTGATGACTTTAATCTTTAAAACCTTCCAATGAAACCGTGCGACCCATCGTTAGCAAAACACATAAAAAATGGCCAAAGTGCAAATTTGGCTGCACATGACATCATAAATTACCAACAGGACCATTCTGAACAACAAGATTTGCCTGGAATTAAACAAGAAAAAACTGGGGAAACAGGGCTGCCACTGTCACCACTGCCTACCAGCAGACACCACCAGGATGCTGTGGTGCCCCAGCCAGGTCTCCACCCCCAGGAAGTCACTCACCTCTGCCACAGGTGAAACCTTCTTGAAATCACTTTGACTGAGCTCCCCACACAACACATCTGTAAAACACCAGCACTAACACGTTGCCCTGGGAAGTACAAGGTGGTGCTGACTCTGTGTTTGATTCCATGCTAGCCTCCTGCCTCACTACCTTTCACAGCTCCAAGACCATGAAGAAGACCCAACTGCAGTTCTATATATCCTTTCACAAAAGTTTCACTTGATTAAAGGCTGTTAAAATACTTTTACTCATAAAAAATGGACATGCTAAAAAAAGACATTATTAAAGATATATTCAACCTCAAGCCAAGACACTGAAATCAAACCAAACATAAAAGACCAGGGAAACACACTGTAACTCACTCAATAGTGTAACAAAATGCTATCACTGCAGAAAAACACAAAAGTAATAAAAGTAACTTCGACCTTAGTAGCTTTTAAAGTGTTAGGTACTGATGGAAATTTCCTAACCTGATTTAAGAAATCTATTCTGCTCTGCAATGTGAAATTTCAAAAGCCTCCAGCATTTTTTCTAATTCTAAGTTGAAGTTCAAGGAATGAATCTACAATTTGTTGAAAAATTACTTTAAATAATAACAATATTTTAATACATTCCACAGCCACCACCATTCTTTTACACTTCTTGGAAGGATTTCCTGACAAGTAGGAATGAATTAGGAGCTAAACATCCTTGTAAACACAATTTGAGCAGGGAATTAGAGTGTGGTTCCTAAATCACTTGAGAAGATGAATTCACCTTCTTGGTTATTTGATCTCCTAACATTTTTATTTATCTCTATTTAGATTGCAGGTATATTCCAGTTTGTTTTTACAGCAAAAAGCAAGCAGCTGTAATGGAAGCTAAGGAACCTCCTTTGCAATTATCATTTGTTTTGTTTACAGGCAGCGAAACACAGAAATAAGGGACAGGAACACAGCAGCTCTGTTGTTCCTCATTAGAAACATAATGCTACAAATAGTGAGGAGTTCTTCAACCTGAGAAAACAAACTCATTCCTACATGAGCTTTTGCTCTAAAAACAGCCAAGTTCTTTCATGCCTGTAGCAGGAAATGGATTTCACTTTTATTACAATTTAGTCAAGGAGGCAAATAGAAGAGGAAAAAATTGTAAATTAACCATATTTTAAATTCTTACCTGGAGCTGCATCAAACTTCCTT
Organism: Irena cyanogastra; assembly: GCA_013397155.1. Classification (NCBI taxonomy): domain Eukaryota; kingdom Metazoa; phylum Chordata; class Aves; order Passeriformes; family Irenidae; genus Irena; species Irena cyanogastra. Next base: position 333,676 of record VWZV01000538.1, read on the forward strand.
ACTAGAAAACACTAGTTTCTTGTAAGTGAGGGCACTTGGGTTTGGGGTGGTTTGTTTGTTTGTTTGTTGGGGGTTTTTGTTTGTTTTTGTTTTTTGTTTTTGTTTTTTTAATTCTACACACACCATTAAGCAATATCAGTCCAGATACAGAATTCAGGATGCACATATTTGGAAACTGCAGAATTGATGTGCAATTTAAACTCAGACTAAATGCTTATCTGGACTTGATTATTAAATAACTTGTGATAGTCTTTGATACACAGCACTAATGTTGCTTCATTCAATGCACAAGATGACAATGCTCATTTTAAGAGCAGTCCACTACTTTGTTTTGTTCCATTAGTCATATTGCAATCCTTTGCAGCGCCCTTTATTTCCTATCTATGGTTCAAAATCTGTTCTGAAGACAAATGTATCTACTTTGCCCAGGCAGTTTGGTGCTCATCATCAGAGGATACAAGTGATCCAGTTGTATTATTTTTACTGCAACCTGGAAATAAGTCAGCATCCGTCTTGTACAGATGACAAAAGATGTGCAGGGAGAGAGACACAGGTACACCAAATCTGAGACATCTGGCACATGAGCTGTAAGAGAAGATAGCACTACTTATTATTCTCTAGACTCAAAACAACTCTCTAGTGACTTCAGGAGTAGACAGGGGTGTTCAAGCTTCTGATTAATCAGAGTGGAGGGTCTTGCAGTCAGCACGCAGAAGCTGGGGAATACACACATGATATGAAAAAATTATTGACTTTGCTAAACATCAATGGCAGGGAGAAGACTACAGGCCTATTTTTCAGAGTCTTATCTAGCTTTTCACTGATGTATTTCCTTTCCTGTAGTCTTTGATTTATCTACTACACACCATCCACCTGCAAGACATGAACGGTTTCTTCCACTCCACAAGTTCCCTGGGCAGGACTAACTTGGGGTCTGGATAAGGAAGAAATCCCACAGGAGGTGAGGACATGGGGAGAAACAGGCAGTAGATAATTACAGATTTGAACACTGCTCTAGTGCACATGAACAAATGAGCTGTCTTAAATGACCTCAAATCTGCAATTTTTTAACCTTTAAGTACTCCACTTTGGTACCTCAAAAATACTCTATGGTTTGTTTTGTTTTTCATGCTACTGCCATACAAAATCCTGTACTTTATGTGCCAGAGAACTTGATTATACTACAACAGAATTTTGGAAGGGCAGTGGAGGACTAGAGAGACATTTCCATATATAACTTTTTAAACTTCAAGCTTTGCTTTTTACTTAAAGGCATTTTTGATTTTGTTAATTTTTTTGTTTGATTGGTTATGGGTTTTTTGGGGGGAGATATTTGTTGTGTTTTATTTAAAATATGGAATTAACTGCACGTGTATGCCTTTCTTGAAAAACTACACATTCTAAATAGTCCTTATTTTTAAATAAAGAATGTCTTTTCCATGATATTTATTCAAAAATAAGCATCAAACCTCATTTAAGAACTGAGATTTGGATCACTTTAAAAGATTAGACAAAAAATGAAAGCTAGTTGAACATCTAAACCACATCCAGAGTGGGACCATCCACAGCAGGACCCAGATACTGTGGGGCACACTGCAAACATGCCATTAAGAGTGTCACCTAAATAAGCCCAAGAGCTTCACCATAAGAAACACACTCACATTCCTACAGTGTGTCTCTCTGATTGCTGTTAGTATTTTGCAGTTTTGCCTGCGAACTGGATGGATGTTCTTTCCCGTTTGGACAGTGGGATGCTCCCGGCTCTCGGCGGCACAAAGCTGCGGTTTGTAGAGCCCAGGCTGTGCGGGTGAGGCCCGAGAGGCGATGTCCTCTCCTCGGAGCCGGGCTGGGAGCCGTGCCGGGAAGGAGGAGGATGCCCGGCCCGGGCACGCTGCTCTCCAACGCCGGACCAGGAGCATCCTCTAGCGGCCAGCGCCTCGGGAAGCCCCGGCGTCCCCAGGAACAAGAATCTTCTGGAAGGCAGAGGGAAACCAGCGGCCGGGGAAAACGGGCAGAAGACAGAAGGGTACTCAGAAAACGAAGGGTATTTTGCCGGTCTCATTTATACCTCCATGTCAGACTTAATGGGAGACAGCTCCCTCCTAGGTCCCGAGTAGCACAGAGAATCCTTTCCCTGTCTAGTCTGGAACACCCTCGCCATCAGCTGTGCTTTGGCATGTAAGAAAACAACAACAAAAGGAACAGAACCTCACCCCTCCAACATAAAAACAAAAAAAAAAAACAGCAAACACCACAATACTCCACAAACACCCACAAAAAACTCCAAATGGAAACAAACCAAAACATCCCACAAATCCAACCAGTTTGAAAGGACTGTGTACACAACTCTGAAGTGTGTTACATTTGCATTAAACTTGTAGCCACTTCACTTAATCAACAGCTGCATTACATTCTAATCAGGCTACGATGAAAAAAAAAGAGGGACAAATGCAAAAGAAAAAAGAGCAACCACAGGAACTTGCCATTTCCCCAGACCATAAAACAATCTCATTGTGGTTAAAAATGAACAAATAAATAACCAACCAACCAAGCCCCCCCCAAAAAATCAAACAAATAAATAAATATATTAAAAATATATAAAGAATTTCCCAGCAATACTTCCCCAGTTTAACAGCTTGGGAACTTTAGAGAATTTGGTATAGATGTAGGCTGAAGTTTGGCTCTCTATGCAATTACTATGAGCTGGGATTGAGGCAAGTAAAAAGCCTACGGTGTGTACACACTGGCTGAAAACATAAATTAGTTTGTTAGGGCATAAATCACACAGCAAAATCCAAGAACTAGAAGGCAAAGCACAAGTGTCTAATATTTTATAGCCCATGAAGATTGCACCTGGGATCAGAAATGGTCACCTTAGGAGCTGCAGGATGAGGAACATGACCAAGACACACTGGGTTTGATGGGGAGGATGGCTCTTGGGAGACTTCCAGTCTCATGACAGCACCCTTTTCTCTTTTCCTTTGGCCAGCTGCTTTCTGTCAGGCAGCATTTGCCCTCCAAACACATCAAAACAGAACACATTCACCTGGACTACTCTTAATAGTCTAACACATTCCAACCATGCCCAGATTAGGAAAAAAGGTAGCATATTTTGACATAAATGACAGCAATATGGCCCAGTGCAGCCAGTATATTTATAAAAGTGACTATATTTGTGACTCCCAGGCAAAGCTTAAAATTAGTCATGTCCTGATGGGTAATATTTTGAAATAAAATTTTCTAATTTACTGTGGGTTAGTACAGAGGATAATTTTAGGGAATCTTTGCCGTGATTTAAAGCAAACTGTATTTGCCTGTCTTCTCATGAAAGGAAAGTGTGACTCAGTTTTCTCCCATTTCTGCCTGGATGCAGTCAGACATGGGACAGCACCATGCCAGCAGCAATGACTAAGCCACCACGTGCCTGTGGATTAGCCATGACCTGGCCACCATGAGTGGCACTCCAGCAGTCTCAGATGCTGCTGCCCGAGGGCGCTGGCCTTGATGTACCCATCACTGAAGAGAAGTTTAAGTGTTTAAGTATTCCTGATGTCCACTAGACCTGAGAGGCACACACCAAATGCAGTGTGTTGAGAGCAGCTGTCTGTCACGTTGCTCTAGATGGAAAAAAAAAATCACAGGAAAACAAACAAAATCACTTCTGTAGTGACAACTATCTTTCAAGCACTTGACCTACACTCCTATCAAGGAACCCTGAAACCTAATTTTTAAACATATGGCACAGATCACATGCATTGCAGACACAGTGTTATAAACCTTCTTTTATATTTCAGTGCAGTGGAAACCTAGAGACACTTCTGGTAAAGACATAACAGGAGAGCAAACATTTACTCTCAAATTTCAGACTTCAGATCAGGTCATGACATAGCACATATACGTTGTTATGCATATATATATACACATATATGTATTTCTTTGTGTGTGTATATGTGTATACATATATATATACATATATATATTTCTGTGTGTATATGTGTATACATACCTTCTGTACCTAATTAAATACACACACACAAAATGATGCAATCCTAATTGGCTATTACAACTTAAGACAGATATTGTCTACATATCTATAAGAATAAAACATATGCTCAGAGGGAGGCAAAAAGAATATTAGAAACTTAAAAGAAAAAGAATAAGGAACAAAAGACATGATAAAGTCCAGGCACAATTCTGGTAAGTTTGCCAATAAAAGATGTACCAGAAGGAAACAAGAGAAAAGCAAAGAGGATGACCTATGGCGTAGGAACATAAAATAAATTAGAAAGCTACAAAATTACCAGCCGGATAGAGAATGTAGTAATGATTATTCCCTCTTTCCCATTAGGGAGCCTCAAATACAATTACCAGGCAGCAGCCCTAAAACCTACAAGAGAAGTACATTTCCACACAGCTCATATCTAGATCCTGGAACTCACTGCCACAGAACACTTCATTAAGAGTAAATGTTACCAAGAAAAAGGTTGCAAATATATGCAAGAAGGTAAATCACAGCCTATTAACATAAAGATACAGATATGACCTCTGGCTTAGGACAGTCAACTGCCTGATCCATAAAAAATGAGTAAGTACAGAAAGGATGAAGAATCATCACTATTTATCTGACCAATTCTTCATGTTTTCCATCCTTTGCCTCTGTAAGTTTTTACTTTACTTGTCTTCTCCATGTAAGCTTATGTCTGTAGCCTACTAATTACTTTACCAATCACAAATGCTTCATACTTTCATGCTGTAATCACCAAACATTCACAGAATTCTTCCAAACCTGCCTATTCCTATATAATTCAGTGATGTTCTTTCAGCATCCCAGAGTAATCCAAGTATTTGTATTATTCCTTTTTAAATCACTCAGTAATTTTCACCTGGTAGATTTGATTTTTTTACTACTTTTATATTTCACCTTACAATACTGAACTTCTAGGACTTTTAGAAATGGAGAAGTGAAAAAAGCACAACTTATAAATAGTACTATGATAATCCTATACACATAACAATGAAATGAAGAACTGGACAGCTCTTTATAACCACAGCTTTATCTTACTCACTTGCTGAAAAATGCACTTACAGATTGATTCTTAAAGAATTATTACAGCTTTATTAATGCTACTGGTAGCAATGAGCTGTTATTCCTCCATTAGAAATACTTCCATGAAAAGTTCACAGGTGGCCATAGACAGATTGGATTCCCTTTCAAAAAGCTAAAACTGCTCCATATTCAAGTCCATATTGCTGCAACTTTGCCAGCTAACCAGAGCAGAGCTAAGAACCATTCATTAGAGTTCTTGCAAGCTCCACAGAGATTAAGGAATCATATAAACTTAAAACAGGTTTCTAGCTGAAATTTTTACAGCCTTACTACAGTGGAGTTTATATCTCCGTGGCTGAGGTTTGTAACTGCTACCAGAACGTTACAGAACAGCAGGAGGATCATCACCAAAACCAGAAGCTGAAGAAAAAAATGCACCAAAACCATAAGGCAATAACTCATGCCTGCCCACAGAAAGACTAGCTCATCATTCCATTACATATAAAGGACATCTTAGCCATGACTGCAACCTAGTATTAAGCCAAACACAGTCAATAATCACCAAAATATTGTTATTATTGGTTTTTGTTCACATAAATATGTTGTGAACATAATAGTCTGCTGAAAGCAAACTGATACCTTTTCGCAGGCAGGGATCCAGTATCTTCAAAATGTAATCATCCAAGCGTAAAATATAGATAATTTAAACTATCTTCTGGATTGAGTTTTTCTTTAGTGTCTTATCGTCCTTTTTTTTTCCCCTCGTCAGTAAACATACAATTCTACTTTCTCAATAAAAGTTGACAAAGACTGGACAAAGTCATCCTTTTAATAAAGGAATTGATTTGTTAACCAGTCTGTTAGACTCGTTAAATAGACTTGATTTGATGCTGGTGTGGTGAAGTTGGGAAAACTTGAAGTACAAATTTTACAGTATAAAATGGAAGGTTCATGGTGGAGAACAGGCACTTGAGCTCCTACTGACTCTGTAGAGCAGACAGGCTGACACATCTTTTTGCTGCCTAGCAAATACTAGACATATTCTACCTGCTTTAACGAAGGAAATTTTACCCCATATTCTGTAACAACAACAAAATAATATCTGTATAGTAAATCACTCAGGAAACAGTGAATGAACCCATGAAGACTAAAAGCAAACTAATTCAGTCTTCTTGTGAATAGACATTATACTGAAGTTTATATGGTTACCATTTCATGTCCCATCTGCCTCTGTTCTTCACACCAGAAAAAAACCTTCCCAAATGTGTGAATGTTCCATTGGCTTAGTGAAGAGGTTTACAGATTTTTCAGCAGTGTAGGGGGTGTGCCACGGTCTCAGTCCTGGGATAGGGAAGTTTGTTAAACAAAAGAAAGTTCTCTGTGTCTTCACTGAATGTAATGAAAGCTGTACAGCTTGGCCTTTAGTAATGATCACCTCCCCATCCCCAAATTACCTCAGCTTTAGTCAATATTCCATGACCCTGCCTTCACAAGGCTAATATTACCTTAAATCACCCATTTAGAGGGACCAAATGTATAGGTTCTCCTGTCTTCACAAAAGGGGGATGTTCAATCACAAGCCTTTCACACTAGAATATGTTACATACTACTTTTTGTATGTTTACCCAGATCAGAAATAGGACAGGACTTAAAGGCCTTTGGTTTGATTTTATTGGTCTGGGCTCTTTTCTTACATACAACATACCAAATTCAACTTAGACCCAAATGAAAAAATGTGATCTAATTATTCTTTTTTAAAAAAAAAAATAGTAAAATACTTTTTTTAAAGATATGCTAAAATATTTGGGAATTGAACACATTCTTCAAAAACTACAAAAATATAGCACATTTTCAGAATATAATGTGCTAAAATATCCATTCTTTTCTCAATGGAATTTTGCTACTTTGGGAAAACTGCACAATCTTGCTACCCTTTCATTTTCTATTCAGAAGAATAATCTTACTAATTGGCTAGAAATTGGCCTGCATATATCTAATATGTGTAAGTAGGGGTAACAAAATCCACATCAAGAGTACACCTGAAGGAAAAGTTTGAGCATATAAAAGTTCAAGCTCTGAAGTTGTTCAGGCTGAGCTATGCAAATAATACCTGGGAAATCTCACATCCGTTATGACAGGAGAGCCATATGCCTCTAAAACTGCTTAAAATAAACCCAGATACTCTAAAGTCTGTAAGTGTCGCAAGAAAACAGAAAGTGAAGCGAGAGTAACTTTTTCAAGAAACTGCTGAAAAAAAGGGAACTGAATTTTGTCATTGGGAAACACATTTTTTGTCATAAAAGTGGAAGGAATACAAACCATAAAAAATTAAAATATAAAATTAATATTAAAAAAGCCATTTATGCAATTGCTTCAACTCAGAGCAAGTGTCAAACCTGCTGCTTTCATTATAAATGTGCTGCATTCCATGATGTTAATTTAAAGTTATGCACTGTAAAGCATTGGGCAAAGACATTACCTGCATCAATGCAGTTCTTTTTGTAAGGTATACTGCAGTCTGAAAAAGGCAGAATCTATTGCATTTGTCATATTTGCATGTAGTAAAATGATCTAGGCATGGACATCTGTGGCTCTGGTGTATGTCTGTATTTCGCTTATATAAAATATATGGAATAACATCCATTATATGCTCTCATCAGGGATATAATTCTTGTAACTGTCTGCAACTCATAAGATGCAGAGGGGCCAGAAAAAGCATATTTAAGGCTTAGGAAAGCATATTTATGAGTTTGAAAGTTATGTGTTAAAGGGCTTTCCGAAGCATCGATAACAGCCTCTCAAATTCAGGTTCTACACTTTTCCACTGAAAGTCACTGAGACCATCTCTACAAAATTGCTTTTATTATGAGTTTTAACATCACTAGCTTTTTTAGTGCTTCTCTTCAGTCTATTGGACCTTTTGGAAGCTACTTATCAATTAGGATTTATTAGAAACAAATCAATGCTCTTGATTAGGCTCTCAAAACTGGTTCACCCACTCAACAGATTTTGGATTTTGAGATGCACAGCAGACAAAGATAAATATTATCTAGTTCCAGGTTTGCCCATACTATTCATTGGAACAGTTAATACAATTACAAGACAACCTTACAGTTGTGCACCTTACAGTTTCAGGCAGCTGGGTTTCATTCATGGCTAGATTCTGCACCTTGCTGAAAAGGATTCTGTTAGGAAGAATTCTGAGCTGCAGATTTTCTCCTTAGCCAAGTTCTGAGGCCCGATGGCTGCCCTTGCACACAGCTGCTCTGTGACTGCACTGCAAAAAAGCCATTAGTGAGCTTCTTCCACTCTCTAGCATCAACACCCGGGTTCAACTATTGCTCATTTAGGTGATGCAAATTCTTGGGCGATCTAAATGGCAATCAATACAAATTCTTAGGACATGCAGCTCTTACCTTGTCAAAAGCAAATTTCATTAACTGGCAACTTGCTTCTGCTGACCACTCATCATTCAATAAAGGAATAAAACCCGCCTTCGATACAGCGAGGAAAGATGCACTTAGCAAGTGCATTAACTTATCAAGTTCTGCTCAGGTTGTCTCCTGTCCTATCATTTGGATTACTGCATAGAGCTTAATAGCAGGACCCAGCTGGAGTCACTGCTCCACAGGCTGGAGAAGAATCAGTTTTTATAAATGATTGCTTATGACAACTGAATTATCCAGAAGTTTAGAGTCAAGTATTTGCTGTGCTGATCATTTAAAAGATAAGATGGGGATCATTTAATGGAATCTGAAGCATGACGTGGCTGAGGAGATTATAGTTTACAATCTACTTTCATTACCAGAATAGCATTTAACATAGCATTCCACAGAAGGAATGGCACAGAAAATACTGTCAAATGAGGTAGCTGCATATGCACAAGATCACCTGCTTTTACACAGTACTGGTGTTATCTAAGGTAAAACAAGTGTATGTTAATGCCTTCCAAAACGAGCCAGGAATTAAAACCTGTGAAGCAATATACATATTGACACATTCAGTAATTAAAATAGAAGGACAGTTCACATGAACCCAGGTTTTACAAAAATAAGTTAAAAATAACTATTAAAAGACAAGGGCAATGGTAACAGACAGTGCCTGTTTTCAAGCACGTGCCATGCAAAATATTTTCCGTGCATAAAAGTTAACCTAATTGTGAAACTCTCTTAGTAGTATTTCCATCCTTAGGCAACATTTTCCAGCTATTGCTCATGCTGTGCTTCTGGCAGGCAAATGTCATTTTTAAATAACGTGGGAGGAATGCAGAGCTGGAGTCAGGGTTCGCCAGGAAGATGAGCACAGGGCTCAGGGTTTAGTATACAGGTCACTTGGAACCAGCAGCCACACATTTTCTCAGTAATCTCTGTTGGTTAGAGATCACTGTGGTTCACAACAAAGACAGAATGTCTGTCTGTCTGTCTGTGTGGTATGACAGGTATATAACAGCTCTCAAAACCAGACACTCTCAAAAAGGCATCAATTTAGTCTCAAGCAGCATACCTGAAAGTCAGACAGAAGGAATCAGTTTTAAAACATGATCTTTCTGCTGACAATTCCCATCTTGCAGAAAATGTAGCACCAGGTCATCCTCTGCCATTAAGCTGGAGGCAAAAAAGTGAAAGACAGAATAATGGTTTATCCTTGGCAAAAAACAATAATGAGAGAACCCAGTCTTCTAGATTAAAGTCCAGTTAGTACCTAGTTATGAAATATTTTGAAAAGTAGAAGACATTCATTAAGCTTGATCTTTAAAACAGCATGCAACGCTTGTCCCTGAGGAAAATTACTGTTGAAAAGGGATCTTTGAATACTTTCTTGCAAAGCTTCAGGATTTGACTAATTGCAAAGCAATTTTGTTTTGTTTAGTCAGTTATTCTAGCTCTATTCTTGAAGCAGCAATAATGAATTAAAAGATAAGAAGCATCCTAATAGTGTTGCATCTTATCAGGAGAAATCTTCATCAACTTCTTCAGATGAACAAAATCACTAGAACGGGAACACTTTTTCTTTTTTTATTTTCTTCTTCAATTAGATAAAAGCAAGAGGACTGAATCATCTCAGAGTTTGTAAGACAAGATCCTTATTATCTGTGAAGAAATATAGCCCCTGAAGTCTGAGAAGCACAACACATCTACCTCTTTATTAATACTAAAAATCAGATGTGAATAGAACTTAACAGACTTCTTTTCTTTTCTTTCTTTCCTATGTTACACTAAAGATGATGCATTTACACTGAGAGTCGCCAAGATAGAATTCACTCCATTTTGAAGTAAAATACTTTTTTATGTTTTTGTTGATCAGATCTGCTCAAGTAGCACAAAAATAAAAGCTTCCAGATTTGCTAGTTGTTTCTCAGAAGTGATGCTTGAAGTGACTGGGGCAGTTGCCATGGGTAAACTCCTGGCCTCATTAACGTTTTCACAAAGCTTTCAACAACAGTTTGCTGGTCTAAATGCATTCTGCCAGTACTGCTGAAATGAAATGCTCCAAGTACAAACTCATGGCACTTTTCCACAATTGCCATTGAATATTAATAGTACTCTCTCTTCCTTCCTACCCTACACTTAAAATTAAAATACATTTTCAAAGGCAACCAAGTTTAACAAAAAAGAACAGCTCATGTGCCATAAGAAATATTCGGCTGGAAACATTTGGTGACAATTTTGGTTTATTGCATATTTCTTTATCTCAGCCTGGCCATTCCTACTTCAATGTCACTAAGTACGTATTAAAATGAGCGACACTAGCCATGACCCAAACTATTGAAAGTGAGTAATGATGGCAGCTGAGCTCCATATTGAAAAGCTGTTGACAACCCCCCCTGCTCCTCCTCCCTCACTTTTTGCCAACCTTTTGGCCAGATCTAATTTAAATGTCAATACCTTAAGTAATTGCCAATATTTGTAAAGTCACTATATGCAACTGCATTAGAGACAACAGATTTCTGTGTACTGTTTTGCAAGGATTTTTTTTTTTTTTTTTGTGGGTTTTCTTTTGTTTTGATGCCCTGTAGTTGCTGGGAAGGTGCTGGGTAAAACTTGCCTCGGTGCACAATTGTTTTATACACTTTTGCCTTACTTCATTCTTTAGTGAACATCTCTGGAATAAGTAATTACTGTGGGAACACTTCTTTACAGCAATTCTCAAACAGCAAAATTGGCAGAGGTTGGTTTTATAAAGTTCACAAACTGAATGGTGCCTTATTGCCATAAACAAAGGGATTTTAACTACTAGCATTAAAATACTCTAAGAATAACAGATAAGTGAATCTGTGAATAAAGATAAGTCCTTAATTGACAAGAAAATGAAGGATTAAGCTAATGCAGCATTATAGCAATATGCCAGGGATTCAAACTTCGGCCTGCATCACCATTTTGGACTAAATGATTATAAAAGCTTTTTGAATGACAGAAAGCAGGACTCCCCTGAGAAATTTTCTGCCTAAAATTTGTCAAAATAAGTGCAACTTGAACTAAGACTCAATACAAGGTCTTTAAGTGAATACATAATGTATTTAGTTACTTAAGATAATTGAAGTCTTGCCAATTTAATTAAAAATAAGCCATGTACTGAAAGGAAAAGATATTTCACAATCTCACAACTACTGGTAACCCTGGATGAATTTGATGAATGCAGTTTTTTTATCTTCTGCCTACTGGCTTTACCTGACAAATCAAAGATCTTTTGCCTGAAAAGACAGTCCAGGCAAAAGTTCAAATCAAATCTAGAAGTCATAATGTGCTTAACTGAATATGAACTGCTAGCCTTGAACTGCACTGGGTGTACATAAATATGTATGTTGCTCTAAATTCCATCTAGACAGTATTTTAAAATATCTCATTGCTTTTCCATTTGTCCTTGACACCCTGCACAGTCTTTGTAAAATAAATAAATAAATAAATAAATAAGATTAAAAAACAAATGTAAAAAGAACTAAGTGAAACCTGAAGAGTTAAAGCTTCAAGAGGTATTTCAAGTTGATCTTCTTTTTGAATTGAGCCAGTGGGTGAACACCAAAAGTAAGATAAATAAACTTTTTGTTGATTATACTGAAATCAAGGATGTGAGAGAACAAGCTCAGATTATTACCAGTGGAAAAGGATTTATTCAGACACACTTGTATAATTTTGATAACTAGAGGAAAGGAGGAGATGAGACACCCTATACCTATTAATAAGTGCATAATGGCATATTTTACTTCATGTACAGTCAGAAATAGGCCAAACATTTTTTATTAGAATACTGGGTACAGATATGATTCTCCTCTTCCAGGTCTTATGAAACCAGCTCTAAACTCTACAAGAATGTCACAGGGGGGAGTGGTTCTGAGACGTAGTTTGTCCTGAGCAGTTAGAAACTGTATTTTTTCCGAGGACAACTCAAGCACTTAAGAACAAGAAAAAATAAGTCCTATGTTGGACTGAAATCAAACCAAAGAATTGTAGAATGTTTTGGGCTGGAAGGGAACTTTAAAGTTCATTTAGTCCAACCTGCAATAAGCAGGGCCATCTTCAACTAAACCAGTTTGCTCAGTGCCTCACCCAACCTGACCTTGAATTTTTCCTGGGATGGGACATTGGCGACCTCTCTGGGCAAGCTGTTCCAGGGGTTTTCCAAATGTTTTTATCCTAAATGTTTGAAGCAATCTGTAAAGACATGTGACTACACAGGCATGCCCAGATATCTGTGTAAAAGCCTTGCCTCAGCCATAATTCTTCTTGAGTCAGTCTGTGTTTAGAGAAAAGCATTACTCAGTGCAGATAGAGACAGTGCTCAACTCTGGTTGCTCCACCTTTCTTATTTCTACAATATCCTCCCCTCCCTGACAGCATATAAAGCACACAAAAATAAAACTACATCTGAAAGAGTAGACCTTATTTAGTGTCACCCATTACCAGGAGATGAAGGGCAGCTTCCACTCTGATAATGGTTTGTGTTCTGAAGCCCCACAAACCTATGGAATTGTTTTGAATCCCTTCATTACAAAAGAAATGAGTCATATTTGAAACTTTTCATTCTAACCTTGAACTGTGAGAGAACATTGTCAGTAATATTCTGGAATTTGTTAGAAATTATTTTCACAGAAAGATTCTATTATTGTCTAGAACTTTTGCTGAAATTTAAAGAAAAAATGGAATTTAACCCTGCTTTGAGCAGATAGTTGGACTAACTGACCTCAGGAGGTCCCTTTCAAGCCATACTATACCATACATCTAGGATAACATTATCATCAGCTGCAATGATCTTGTGGACAGTCCCTTTTATATTCTTCTCTAAATTCACAGAACAGGTGTTTTCAGTTTCTGGGATTTGATTAATTTTCAGACTTATCAGATGTTGAAACAAGTACCAACCTGCAACTTAAGCAATGTCCTTTTACAATCCTATGAGTCCAATTCATGCATTTGTACCATAACACAATTTAGGTTTTTTAGCAATACATTAATTCAAATGAAGTACACAGGTATGCATATTTTTTTAACTTGCAATAAAAAAAAATCTAATGAAGTTTTAGATAATTTTACTGTTATTCCTTCTCCTTCCAAAGTGGGATGAATTCTACACAACTATCCACAGACCTAAAGATGTACAGACAAGTCCTCAAGAGTCAAACAGACAAACTGTTTTAAGAATAAAATAACCAAGGCAGAATCTTCTGCAGCACATTAGCTACTGTCTGGCCCCTAAAAGAGAAGAGGAATGAAAATTTTAAAAAAATAGGAGAGAGATAAACTAGACATCCAGTTGCTAAATCTGAAATGTAAGTCCCATAGTCTGGCAAAGACTCTGAGGAAGTGTTACCCACACAAGATACTTAAAATGTAACCAGAGAAAGATGAACCAAAAGAAGACTAGTAAAGAAATTGAATTGACAAGGAGAGCAAGTTAACATTCAATGAAGTGAGCAAGTTCAAGCAGAAACAGAGCTGCAAAAGCAATTCACAGTAATTTGTGGGATCTATTTCTTTCTCTGGAGATTGACAAGCTCCAAAAGTGCACAAGGTTGCTATGAATGGAAGTCAATGTTTAAGAGGGCTCAGAGCCATCTCTGATTGGTTATATAGTTTACCTTTAAAATCTTCTCAGAGCCAATGTTGGTATGTCATGTCACATATAAACAGAGCTCAAAATATTGGTTTTACTCTGATTTTCAAGGTCAAGTGCAGAAAGTGGATGACTTTAAAATTATAGTAGATCTAATTTGTTTTAGAGAAAAACTTCAGAAGAACTTCAAAATAAAAAAGGAAAACATTCTTTGAAAATAAAAGAGTCACCAAGTTAAAATGAAGAGCAGAATGCTCCCTTGCTAGTATAAAAGTGAAGTGATGGAGTTGTGGAGAAACAGTTCTACACATCAAGAGATTGTCTCTGATTTGAAAAAAGACTCACACAAAGGTATGAGGAGTGCAACTGCAGCAGGAAAGAAAATGTGGCAGAAATCATTTGTCAACCTTAAAAATATGCGAGGGTTTTGATTGCTTTCTTCCACTGGATCTTTGAGAATCTAATTTAAATAGCTTCCCTTCCCAACATGGTCATTAGTTGTTGACTGAGACATTTCTCCTAGAAAACACTAGTATACCTCAAGACAGCATCTGTGGATTACTCTTTATGTTAATCATAAGGAGTTATGGAGAATATGACAGAACAATGCTAAAAAATCGTAACTGAAAGCTGTCCAAATCAGAGGCAATTAACTGCTGATAAAAAGTTGCTTCAGAAAAAACAGCAGTATAATGAAAGCTTAGAGGTAAATCTAATATGGACATATCAGTTGAACTTAAAGACCCTGCTGCCATGCACAAGTCATCACAGTTTATGCCTGGACTGTGCATCCTGGACAAACTAACCAATCCTGCATGAACATAGGTGCAATATGGAAACAGTTCCAAACTCATCTGCTGAGCATGTCCTTTCAAGAGGGGAACCTGAATTCGAGCACTTACTATCTGCTTCAGTACAAAGTTTCAATCAAAAGTTTGCTAAAAGCACTGCCAATACAGTCACATGAGCTGGAAGACAACCTCTGTAATGAGAAGCAAGCAAAGAATGAAATGGGTCCCCTTCTAACATAATTAAAGTCAATGCAGATCCATTTATAACAAATTTCCCATCTTATTTGTTTTGACAGCTTGGTTTGGGCACCAAAAACCCCAAATTCCTTTCAATTCTGTTACATAACATAAACATGAGGTTTCCTGGGCTTAGTTCTGCTCTTAATATCTAAGTTTAAATGGCACATAAGAGGTCCTAATTTTATGCATTTTATAATGTATAAAATTATACATTATATACAAACTTATAATTTTCTTACATAGGCAGCTGTGAAAATAAAATTCTCCACGGTTAAACCTTGGCAGGTTGGCATTCATGTTGAGAAAAAGAGAAGAAAATTTTCTTTACACACTAAGTTTAACATTACTTACATATCTATGGTACAGTTCCAAAGCAAAGGACTTTGTCTACTGCTGGCAAAGTCATGTATGTTCATGATGTTCAGCCTTTATTCATGAAGTTTCTAGAACTTAAAACATTACTTTAGTGGTATAACATTCTTGTGTAAACTGTTTTACAGGTGACTTTTAAAACAAGTTACTGCATATAATCAACATCTAGGTATATATTCTCATCATATTATGGAAACATAAAAATTTGTGAACTTGATTAAAGTTTCTCATACCACATTTTAAACAGTACTGCTTAAACTTTAAAATCAAGTGGAAACTACTTCATTTCTGAGTCAAACGGCTAATTAAAATCTTTTAGGAGCTGTGAGTGATCAGCATCTCTGAGAGACTAACATTTATTTAAGCTGTAACTAACTTTAAACCTTGATGTTTGAAATGCTTTGTGGATTGCAGGGTTTTGTTTGTTCTTCTTTTTTAAAAATATTTTTAGTATGTGCTGATATTTCTTATCCTTTCCTCTTGGGGATCTGATCATAGAAGAGGGGAGCATGTTTTTCTTTTTCCCCACTGTTTTGCTGAGATACTTGGCTGTGAAATTCATATACTTTTTCTGGAAAACAGACTGACTCAGGTCTTCTGTCCTTTCAGGAAAAAACATTCAGTTCAGATACAATAGCAAATACAAGTGCTATGCCAATACTATTGAGAGAGCCTAAATAAACTGAGATTCAGTGCTGGAGATGGATTTATCTCCACAATGTAAAGCAAGGCCTAATTTGTTCTATTGCCATTACTCACTCATACGATGTTGTCTAGAAAACGGCAGAAATTATTTTCTAGCAGCAAATAGACTTTCCCATGTTTAGGTAAGATAGCTGGTAGTCTCAGATCTACAACGTGAAGATTCTATTTCTGTGAAGTTGCTTTGCTTCCTGGCACTCTCGATTAAAAAATCAATATTCTGAAGAGAATACTTCAACATTTCACTCTCAGCAGGACTGTCATGAGATGACTAACATTGCTGTTTGGAATTGCAAAAGGAAACAGAAATTCCTTAAAAAAAAAAAAAGAAAGCAAAGTAGCTTAAATAAAAACAAAAAAACCCAAACCACCATGAATTTAAGAAGACTGCTGAGGAAGTGCAAGGTGATTTCTAACAATTCCGTGGAAGGCTCCTATGCGAACCACCTCTTCAGGTTTGAGGATCTGTGCTGTGGATTAAGAAGCCTGGAAGACAGTTCAAGTCCAGCCTTTACCCCGACAGCCCAGCCTGTTAGCTCTGTGAGAGGGGCACTCAAAGACCAAAGGAAACATTGCATTCTCTTAATAGGAAAGCCTGAGCTCCAAAGAACAGAATGGCAAAACTCACAACTGTACTGTTAATTCTGGTCACAAATAGGTTGCATATCTACACTGCCATATCATATTACTTGGCTTGTGCTATTGCTCAGGACAGATTGAGCCACAGGCCAAAACTGTGTCAGGGAGCACACAAACAATTAAACAGCACAGACAATTGCATGCCTGAACTAAAAATGGCAACCCAATCCTATTTCTTTTATTAATATGGACATGAAGTAGAAAAGCTGAAAATCACCTCCCTGCCAGCAGATAGCTAAAATTTGTTTTGTACTGTCAGGAGTTAAAACACAACAGTAGTGGAGTGCCAAAGCTGGTCAGTTTAACTGTGGTTCATAGATATCTGAAACCAGGACCCAGCCAGTCCAGCAGGACTGAGGGGCACCACTGTCTTTAGAAGTCCTGAGCAAGTTGATACCCTCTATCGTACACTTGCAGGATCATTTCTGTTTGGAAATATCTGAAAGGAAATATTCTGTTTATTTAGAAGTGATCTTGCTTTCTTTGCCCATAAACAAAATTTGACTTTTTATTCTAAAACCAAACAGAATTACTTGCTTTAATTTCCTGCTTCAGACTACCTTAGAATGAAGCAAATTGTCTGACACGCTGCAAGCTCACTTGTGGGCACAGAAACATAATGCTGGCATTCATCAGCTTTGTGGGGAATACTAAACAGATGTTATATAGGAAGGGAAACTAAAAGAAATACAAATGCATTAGCAATGACATAACTGGTAGCTGTTGCTATTTTTACTGAATGTTGAAGTATTGGTATTCAAGCATGGATTCTTCAGATGAGGTAAAAATTTTACTTGCGAAGTTAAGAATACAAATAACTTGTTACTCACAGCATCATATGTAGGCACAAGCAAGAGCAGTTATTTCCACGAGCATTAAATTTGTATGTATAGTGTTTAGAACTAGACATTGCAAGTGGCAGAACGCTTAATAAGCAACACGGCGTTAAGCAACTTATCACAGTGAGCAGGGGAAGACTGAAGCAATCACAGAGAAATATGCTTAAAAGAGAATGCTGAGTAAAGTTTTTCAGTCTCTTTAACAACTTTCTAGACTATGTGAAAATGTAATTTCACCCCTCCAGATTTCAGGATTGTTGCAGTTGGAAAATAAATCATTGATGGAAAGCCCTTTCCAACCCATTAAATTGGGAAGGGCACATGCATAGTTGCTGAGTGAAGTAGAAAACAGTATTGAAATAAAAACAAAGTGGCAGGCAGATCCAAATGAAAAGTGGTGGAGCAAATGCTGTCAAATCTCAAGATCTGCCAAGAACAAGTGCATAAATAGAAATGTAGAAGCAGAAGAACAGCAATGCTATCATGGTGCATGGCCAGTATGGAAATCATGAGCAGCTTCAGCTCTGGATCTACGGGGAAAGCTACTCTTTAGTTCAAAGAACAAAGACATGATGAAACTATGAAAAAATGAATTTATAAAAATACTAAAGCCCAATATATATGGAAGTTTACTCAATCAACAACACACACATTATCACACATATATAACTGTCTAGGACACACCAAGCTAGTCTTCACATTTCTAGCTGACACTGTGACAACAGTCATGCCTTAAAACCCATGCAAATTGATAATAAAAACAAAAATAATCTCTAGGGCAGATTTACTGTGTTGGGAGCTTTCTGACTTTATTGGGCATTATTCTTCTCTGTTTGAATTCTTGTCTCGATAGTAGTACATAAAAAGGGTAATTGTTCTAAGTCAAGAGTAATCCAGGACACAGTTTAATGATCATTATGGAAGAGATTTAATAGTTATGTCTTCTGCTACCAGTACATGAAATATTCAGTTTGAGTGGTGGCCAGTGCTGGAGCCTTCCTCTTGAGCAAATGAAGGTTAATCAGGGAAGTGACCTTTGAGATGTACATGTTGGAAGGCTGGACTGCCATAAAACCACTCCAATTTACGTCTCAAAAGGAGATGTAGAAGCCAGAGGACACTTATTGGCAGCCAACCCGTATTCTGTACTAATTCTTTTAATTTGATCCATGTAATTTGTTATTTCAAAACAGTCTAGTTGATATATTTAATG
This sequence comes from Irena cyanogastra, assembly GCA_013397155.1. Lineage (NCBI taxonomy): Eukaryota > Metazoa > Chordata > Aves > Passeriformes > Irenidae > Irena > Irena cyanogastra. The sequence goes on from VWZV01000538.1 coordinate 352,567, forward strand.
CAAATTATTTGAATAGTACCTGCAATGCCATATGAGATAAGGTTCGTAAAATCTTATTACAGTGTACCAAAAAAGCTGAAGCTACAAGACTGCATCTTTCCTAGCCCCTGACCTAAGAGGAGGAGAGGTTGTTCTTAGTTCGTTAGATGTGGCCTCTGCTCTACAGTCTGAACTTTCAGGAGAGAATCTCCCACCACTGCTGTGTGTCTGAGTGTGTCCTCACAGTCTGGGCATACCAGGTGACACCAGGGCAGCCTCACTGTGGTAACACACCTGTGTTAAGAAGGGCTGCCAATGCAGTGGGGAAGAAACAAATCCAAGCACTAATGGAGCTTGTCACAGCTTAAACCTTTGGACCCATAAGTATAGCAGTCTGTAAGAGTTTACAAACTTTTCTTGTTGCCCTTGATGTCCCCGACCAGATTTAATTCTATCAAGGCTTTAGCTTTCTTAACCTGACCCCTGGTGGCTCAGAAAATTTCTCTGTATTTCTCCCAGGCTACCTGTCCTTGCTTCCACCTTCTGCAGACTTCCTTTTTGTGTTTGAGTTTGTCCAGGAGCTTCTTGTTCATCCACACAGGCCATTGAAGTATTCCTGCATATTCCTACAGGTTTTCTTAAGGACAACTTGACTTCTCTGACCACATCAGTTCTGAGTACCTGCCCCTGAGAACTCCTTTTAGAATGAGACACATTTGTCTTCCACGTTGCCTTTGTGAACACTGTAACAAAACAAGAGAAAATTTTCATCTGCAGGATAAATGAGACAGAGTTGGCAAAGAGGGAAAAGAAAATCTTCATGAATACTGTTTGGACAAAAGCTTCTGTGAATAATTTATTGAACATCCTTTGGGATAAGAGGAATAGCAGTGTCTTCACAATTTTTATTGTAGTAGAATGGTAGTTAGCAATATTTTAGATCATTAGGTATTTTTTAATCATCTGATAAGACCAGTCAGAAGGTCATCTAACAAAAAATAACTAGAATTTATAAAGTGAAGTGATGGTTTCCTTTTCTTTTGAAGGAGAGAAAGAGAAACATGACTGGAGAAATCACATTCTAGAAGACACTGATAAAGAGAAAGGAAGACTTCTTGGTGCCATAATCAATTCTGGCTTTTTCACTGAGGTGTAATGGAACAAGGTGTGGAAATACACTAATTAATCTCTTACACTGTTTGAAATAAAACTGAGTTTTTGTTTGGAACAAAGAATGAATGCCTGTCAGTTTATGGTTTATTCACATGCGGTAGTTCAAACTAAGACTGTCCTGTAAGCCCAGAAAAGGGTTACCCAAGTTATTGGGAAGGGAAGGTACCTTGGTTCCAGAGCAGCACACACCTAGAGGTTTCAGAGCCTCTAAAAGGTAAAAGGCTCGTGGCTCCTCACCTGAAATTTTGGGAAGTAAGAGCCCCAGTCATTGCAATTAAGGAATGCTTCAGAATGTAAAGTTTCAGTGTGTCGAAATGGTTTGAGTATTCAAAAGGGAGCTGCCATGGAACCATGTGATAAATGCACACATTCCTACATACAAACCCTTAGCACTGAGAAAAAAAATCAAAGTGCTTAATTGAGTAGAGCTTAATTTCTCTTACTAACAACCTCTTGGGCAGAAAGATTAATATGTGCCAGCACCTCCACTAGACTCAAGCTGACTATTAGAAGATTTTTTTATTTTGCATATTATTATTTCTTAGTGGATCACACACGGTCCCCTTGTAAAAAATAAAAATAAATTGCACGTGGTCATTCTTTTGTTTACTTTTTTTTTTAATATAATAACAGTTTTGGAAGTGTTAACAGGATAGTTGCTATATTCTGCCTATGGTTTCCAAGAAAAAAACATACAATAGGCCCATTTCTTTTAAAAAAGAGAAGCTAGGAACTGTAAGCCCTAATGCAATTTTAAATCCATTTTACTTACTTATTCTTTAGCAGACTATAGAAGAAGCCACTTCAAATGCAGTCAGGAACTTGATGCCAGTTCTTCCAATGCATATTACTTTCATATATGATTTAAGAAGTGATGCTTAAACTGTTTTTAATTAATGCAGTGCTTTTCTGAGGATCTATCACACTTTGTGGCATTTCATTTGCAAAACTTCATGATTATGCATAAACAGAAAGACTATGAATTAACCTGATTCTGTACCTTCAGAAAAAATGGGAATCCTAAGAGAAGTAGGGTATATAATAGCAAGGATAGCTATAGGACAGTCTGAACCTTGAGGAGAATACCTCCAGGCATACAAGTTACATCCCTTTCCAGCATGTGTTTATTCTATCACCAGACTTGCACGTAAAGCTGGATTTCTTTTCCCATAAGGATAGCTAGCAAAACCAGCAATATTAACTACATAGATTGAACTAAAAATGCCACAGCTCTGGGGAAGGTTTCTACATTACTATCAAGTTTTAACAATAAAGGTGTGTATTTTTAGCATTTTTACCACATTGCAAATTAAATTCAGAGCTAGAAAGGACAACAATCTCAGCACTAATTCAGGAGCTACTTGAATTAGTACTTTAGAAAGATGGTGCTGTGAAAAATCCAAGAAATCAAGAATTCTGCCAAAGGCACTCAAAGAAACCAAAGCCAACTGAAAACACTCAGCCACCTCTTAGATGACTAGCAAGCTCGGGAGAAGATGGCTAAGTTTTGAACAAACCTGCCTTAGATTTGAAAGGTAATATTGCCCACACAACTCTAATTATCCATCCATCACACTTGTCAATAGCCACCATTAGCAGCAAAAGTTTTCCAGCAGCCAGTTAAACTTGACTGGATAAGGGAAGCATGAGGCACGTGGAGTCAGTGAAATGGCATTTCTGCCTACGAGCACACATGAGAAAGGATGGAAGACAGAGAATGCTCGCTCCATTTTCCAAAAATGTAACAGATTAATACAATGGCCCTAACAGATTTTCCATAATGTATTCTACTTGCTATGAATGGGAAAAGAAAGTCAGATTATCTGATTTCAGCGATCATCAGCTGGATTCCCACTTCAGAAAAGAGTGAGACCAATGCTGGAAGCATTCAGGAATGGATATTGTCTTGCTCTTCCAAGGTGGAGGCACTTATCTTTTGCTTTTCAAATAATGAATGCTTTAACTTCTGCATGACACATCTGTAAAAACTGCCACACTATCCACCCACTTAAACATTTTTGAAGCATCTCATCTCATTATTCAAGTCTGGAATCAAACATAGTCCTTGCCTGAGCCCTTTCTTGCCATGTAAGTAATTCCAATCATTGCAAGAGTACAATTACTTGTGTAAAGGGACTGTTCAAAGTGAGACAAAGTGGTAGAGTAAGGCCCTAACTTACAAAGCTTAATAATAAAACCTGGAGATTTTTATTGCCTGCACATTATAATTAATTAGGTACAGCAAATCAAGGAGCAGAAAAGAAAGAGTTTTAGTGACAATGTGTGCATTGTTTCACTGATTTGAGACTAGGGGTTTAATCTCTTATGAGTGCTATGATCATGCAGCTTTTCTTTGATAAATTTACAAAAAGCTGTGACTTCAACAAATAAAAGTGAAATCAGTAATTAAAAAAAACATAATAGCAATTAAACCCAACTTTGGATCCAGCCAAGAAAGCCACAGTCTACAGCAGTTGGATTCACGCACACAAAAAAAGAAATTAATTCTCTGATTTCTACTTTGGAAAATAGATAGTACTTATGCAGTCACTTCTCTTGAGAAGGAAGGATAAGCTAATAGCATTTTTGGTCTGAAGCCACCACTTCATCTCACTGCCTCTTCCTCTCTTCTTAACAAGAGCAAAAACAAAAGGAGAAAGAGAAGTCTTTTCCAAGGCATGATCTGCTATAACAAAACAAAAAGCTCTGCAAATTACTGTTTAAAAATAACAATTAGTTTTACTCAAGCATTTTGTGGAATATGAGTATTTTTGAGTTAGTGTAGTAGCAGCAGCACACAGACAGCTCAAAGTTACCAGGTTTGCTCACTAAACTACATTGCCTGACACTGATGGAGGAACCACCTGTAGAACATAAGAAGGTAATTTTGTGTCCCCAGAGACAGAGAGCCTTTGGGTGCTTTGCTGAAACATCCATTTTCCTGCCAGCAATGTCTGCATGTTGCACACAGAGGAAAAGAGGGATATTCTCTATATGAGAAAAACGTGTCTCCCTCCCATCTACCTAACCTGACTGCCAGCTTCCTGTCATGGTCTCAGCACTTTTTGCTCCTGAGTATGAAGAACAGATGCCAGAATCCCATAACAAGGAACAGCTTCCCACAAGATTTTTTGCAAAATGCAGCATGCTAAAGAAGGTTTTGACAAACCATTAACAGAGTCCAGAAGTAACAGCTCCAAGGTAACAATCATGTTCCAAAATCAAATGTTCTTGCTTTAATTAGAGCCAGAGACTGTAGTGAAAACAGCAGAATCAGAGTGCGTTAGGAGAGTTTATGATAAAATCTATGGAAACAACTTCCAAAACAATGTAAATTAATAATTTTACTACTTTCAACTCTGACATTATTTCTTTGCTAGTAGCTCTGATTTCTGGTGAAAATTTATCTTTTTATCTTTTCCCAAACCCTTTTTTTATGTTACTCAGTAATCATTTTCCTATCAAATCACCTTTCTTCATTTCATTTTTCCCATTCCTTTAGCATTTTTTGCTGTAAAACATAGAAATGTTACATTCACAGAAGATTTCAAATACAAACAAACCACAAAACAAAGTCACAAAATAAAAGCATATTGGTGAAGGTTCTGTGAATATTTTTGGCTAGAAGACATCTCTTGTTTCAACATCCACTTCAAGGGAAAGCTGTACTCATATCCTGAACAGCCATCAGATCAAAAAAGTTTTGCTGCAGGAAGTTGAATTTGCCTTTTGACCTCAACGAATTTTGCTCTCTTATATGACAACCACAACTTGTTTTCACTAGCCAGAAGCTGTTTCACAGTTACGTTGAACTTTCCAAAAGAGATTCAATATAAGTGGGAACACTGGATTTTCCCAGTAGAACGGAAAGAACAAGGAAGCCAGAAGTCAAAGTTCTTGAATAAAATGACACTACTTCCACATGCAGAAATCCTTAATTTTAATCCACAAGTCTACCTGTGACAGATCTGTGTATAGAAGAGGCCTTGGAATCCAACTGTTTTGTTACAGTGGTTTACTCTTCACAAATGAAACTGCCTCATGCACAGAAGTTCTGCCATTCCTTGGTCCATCTTCCTTAGAGCAGTAAAACTTAACAACCCCTCCCCAAAAACATTAAATATGCAGCCACACATACACTGTCTGAGACTACACAAAGGATTACATAAACTCAGCCACTTTTCCCAATCATTTTACGTTCATTTACCCATCAGAATTATTTGTGCTTCATCTGAAATGCTGCACAGTGCCATAAGAGAAATACTTTCGACTTTTTCTGAAGCAATACATCCCTTTCATCAATGAATTACTAGCCATAAAAATATATGGTGGTAAATCTCCTGTATTATCTTATACAAAGGTTTCTGATAGGTGCTAGAATTCCCTTCACATTTTAGCCTCCACAGAATAGACCTGAACAAAATACATTCAATTTTTGATTTAATAGAAAAGCTGAAAGAAGAAACATGTCTTTACCTTGCTATCTGATATCTATAAAAACACCCAAATATTTTAATTTTTCCTTAAAAGTTTAAGAACTCTTTGCATAGAATTTTTGATTGTTTCTTTCCTTTTGGAAGGGAAAAGTTAAGCAAATCACACACAGGCATTGCTCTGGCTTTTTTTTCCCTTATTTTCTCCAAGCATTTTTTCAACTAATTTTTGCAGCTCATCATAGTTGGGGTTTTTTTAGGTTTTTCACTAAGTTCTCTACAAATACAGTGTTTTCTCTCAGGCTGGAAGATTTTTCAAATGTTCCTAAGAATTTCTAGGATTCTTTCTTTTCTAGGCCAATGGAGCCCAGGAAAATGCTTGTGTGAAATGTTCTATGTTCACAGAAAACAGACAAAGTCAGTGCATTTTACTAGTGAGCAAATCAGGAAATGAGAACTAAGACGTTCTTGGCATTACATATTACTCATTCAGACCATGCATGCCAAACACGTGTTTCATTGGGTTTTTGTACAAAACCAATACAGATGTTCACTGACTTTCCACTTGTACCTGGTCTTTTGGCACAAGTCAGGTTTAAACTGTTTATTCCTAGTCTATTTTGACTAAATAAAAAGCCAAACCAACAAATCACAGAACTATCAACTGTGATTCCCCTAACAACATACATTCATCCTACATTGCCAAACAGAATTAGTACTTTTAGCACATTTGCTATCTTCAATATCAAATGTTCCTTCACTTGTGGCTTTCCTTAAATACTATTAAAGAACATAAATATTATAAACACATACACACAAAAAATATTATTTCAAGTATCCTTTTTCAGTGTACTGTAACTTTTAATGAAAAAGCTAGATACAATGTATTTTTATAGATGACCATAAAAATCTACATGGAGACACAGTTCTAGCACTGTTAAAGGCTGCTTCTTATTCAGCAATTGTTCATAACAGTTATAACATAACAATAAAAACACATCATAAATAAAGAGACAAACAAGACAAATAAGAGGCACAAACAAAAATAGCAATCTTCCTCTAATAGAATATAGCAATACCTGGTGTTATCTGCAAAACTCATCTCTGAACAGAGCAAGTCACCAGGGAACAGTTAACAAGTTGTATTATCTTTGTAACAAAATCAAAGAAATAAACTCATCTGTGAAAGTCATTAATGTATTTAGGTGCTGCTATAAAGATTATGTACAGCCACGTAACAGCAGAGAAAATGAGCTTGTTTTTCTAAATAGCACTTCCCAGCATTCTCACAAGTGATACTGAAGCTTCCTGTCTCATTGGGCCAGGCAAATCCAATAGCTAATTTACCAAAATGCACTGGTTTCTCCCTCCTAACAGATGTCTGTTGTGTGTTGCTGTAATAAACAGTCACGGAATACATTTGAGGCTACCACATGAATGGAACTACTTTTTCAATACCACTGTGAAGCAGAGGGTTGACAGCAAGAGAGTTTAAAACAAAACTGAGGTAATCTCTGGAAGTGTTCAAGGCCAGGTTGGATGGGGCTCTGAGCAACCTGGTCTGGTGGAAGGTGTCCCTGCCCATGGCACGGGGTTGGAATGAGATGATTTTTAAGGTCTCTTCCAACCCAAACCATTCTGTGATTCTGTGGTAATTCCTTTAAAGAATGTTTAATTTTCCAAGGTCCTAAGAGGTCCAAATTTTCACAGAAGGGATGCAACTGACTCATTATTCAGAGAAACAGGAGTTGGAATGGATATTAGTGAATACCAAATATATGTTAATTCTTTCAATAAAGGTAAACACAAAGCTTATTTTTTATCATGCAAGTGTGGTCTGTGCAACCAGTTGAAATCTTTTAGCTCCTTTAAAGTGTTTTATCCACATACAATGGGAAAGCACACCACTAGACTTGCATGTTCATTCATTATTTTTCAAAGATTCTAGATGTGGTATTTTATCAGGATTTCTAGCATCTGGCTAAAAATACACAGGATAAACAATAGCTTAAGCTGCCTATCAGGGTTAAGTAGAAAAAAAACAAACATTAAGGTTATCTATGCAGCAAGAAATATTGCAACCAACAAAGAGGGGTAAATTATAGAAGCTGGAGGTACCTTTCTGTCTGGGAAACAAGAAAGGAGTGTGCATTCTTGCAAGTTTAAAATGCAAAACTAGTTCAAAAGAATTTAACACAGGTACAGGAGAAAAATTATAACATGGTGATTTCCATATGGAAAGAGGTTGGTGATGCTTCAGATTAACAGGTCAAAGCAATAAAGAAAAACCCCACCAACCCTTTTCAATCTGACTTGTGACATAAACTCCTCTTTTAAACATTTCCTTGGAGGCCACTTACATTGTTTTATATTAAGTAAGCAATTCACAGGACCTTTGCCTGTAGTAAATACACTTTTTCCTGAGCTGACTTGCTGCCTGTTGCTTCCCAGATACACTTAGCTCTATGATTCTGCATGAATTTACATAATACAAGGCTTTATTTTCAAGGATTATCCCAGTGGAAAACGAATCTGAGTATGCTCCTATATCTCCTGGTTGGTGTTCCATTTTTTCACCAATGAGTGAATAACCTCAACAAAACCAATCTGAAAAGTTACTTGAGCTCCCTTGAGAATCCATCTAATTCCCTTAAACTGGATGGAAAGGGTATGTGCATCAAAGTGAAAATGCACACTGAGAAACTTGCTGAAATGATCCACTAATAGGGAGGACAGAACCAATGGACTGAATTGTTTCAAGTACAGTGGGAAATAAACTTTCTATTATCAAACTTCAAAATATGCTGACTACAAAGGAGAGAGCAAATTGTCTAGTTCACTAGATGTACATAAAAGTTGGAAAAGAGCTGATGAATGGATTATCTCAAGAGGTAATTTCTTAATAATCAGTTCTGTATTTTCTGTTCCCTCCTTTCCCAAATGTGGTAAAGGATGTGCTTGTTTATGATGAGTTGAATTCTTCAAAGTAACGCTCTCTATATATTTGTGCCACTTTTTCAGAGTGCACCTGACTAACATAGATTAGAAAATAGAATATAAGAGTCCAGATAAACAGAGAGATCTCTGATTACAGGTGATTCTGTATCCTTCAGCAATGTGAATCAAACATCTTTGATTTATATCCTTGTACTTAGGAAAAGTATAATTAACTGTATCTTTAAAAGATTTTGAATAGAGCAAAATAACACCACTTACAGGGACAAGTTATTAACATGATTGTAGAGAAGAATCTACATGTTGTTGTACAATATTAATGTTGAACAACCAGAGAATGTCCACATTTTAAAGAAATAAAGTGGGATTTATGTACTGAAACTGACAGAGTTTGCTGTAACATAAATATTGAGACTGTATGGACTATTGAGACCTGATAGCAACCTTGGAGTATCTGAAGGGGCCCACAGGAAAACTGGAGAGGGGCTTCATCAGGAATTGCAGTGACAGAACAAGTAGCAATGGGTCTGAAATGAAAAATATGACATTTTGGCTAAATATTAAGAAGAAATTCTTCCCTGTGAGGGTGGTGAGGCCTTGGCACAGGTTGCCCAGAGCAGCTGTGGCTGTCCCATCCCTGGAAGCGTTCGATGCCAGGTTGGGTGGGGCTTTGAGCAATCAGGGATAGTGGAAGATATCTCTGTCCATGGCGGGGGGCTCAAGGCCGAAGAGTTTTAAGGTCCATTCCAATCCTTACACAACTCTCTTTTTTTTTTTTTTTTGTTTTGTTTTTGTTTTGTTTTGTTTTGGTCATTTGGACAGGATTTTTGTCTAAATTTTTTAGCAGCAATACAAACTCCTGATTCCTTTAGGTCTGCAGTGATGTCAAGACATTGCTCTGATTGCTACAATGAATATCAAGATTCAAATAATAACTGCATTGGTAGGAAGGCATGAGAAGTTGAAAGATACAAAGAAGTCTTCGAAAAATTTTAATAAGTCACACTAATGACAAGCGCTACCGGTAACAGAAACTATTAAAAGAAACCAGAGGAAAGGAATAATGTATCTACTAGTTAGGAGAGCCTAGCCATTACGGGTGGGAGGCAACTGGTTGTGAGGTGCACAAAGTTTGTACCCAGCTCTCTCTTAGAGTTGTATTTTAGTGAGGACATATATTTCTGTATTCCACAGACACTGGCATAAAAGAAACAATGCTAAGAGGAGACTGAGAAGGAAAATTAAAGAAAGAAAATATTGTCATTTAGGCCACATAGAGTTGCCAGTGACACAATGTCTCGCGTACCCACTGCTCCCAGCACCTGCTCATGTGCAGCTGGAGACCTCTGACTTCTGACAAGGGACAGGGATCAGAGTGACTGCTCAGTCCTTGTTTGGGCTGGCATTCCAGGCTGCCTCCATACCCTGTCGTAGCCATGTTTCTGAAAGACAGTCTGCCAGAAGCACCAAAGAAAGTTGGCAGAGTTTTGGAAATAACCTTCTTTACTACGTTTCTCCAACTACTGTACCCGTTTCCTTTGACACCATCACTGGTGTGACTTGCAGAGTGTGAACCCCTGGATGCTCCCCTTGCCCCTGCCCTGGGCTCTGAACAAACACGCAGCACAGGAAGGCAAGTTTTGCCTCAAATATCGCACATCTTCTACACAGGCCGATAAGGGACAGGTGATTATTATTGTCCCCTACAAGGGAAATGACTGATAATGCAATAAAATCCCAGACTATCTCGGATATGTATCAGAATGGCACAGGAAAATGCAGCTGTGGGGCAGGATGTAGTCAGTTAAGTCAAATTTTTTAGAAAAGGCACAAATACAGTTCCAAATATATGTCAGAAAATTAATATGCATACTCAAATTATGTAACTCTATCAACATAATGGTTTGCATTCACATCAACATTCATGTTGATGTTGTTTTCCAAATTTGGATTGGAAGGAGAACCAGACTGTCTTCAAAAAGAATTCATGAAAAGATTTGCAAATGCAATTATAATTTTTTTACAATGAGATAACGTTGAGTATTTAGAAACATCTCCACAGAAGCATCATGTGAAAGCATTTTCCAGATCTCTCTAATCATTGTAACCTTCTAAAAATTGTGGCAACTATGCTCAGCATTTTGTTGGTTTTCAGTGACTTAAGTGAAAATACACTCTGTTACAAAACACCAACAGATTGTCATTCCTTATATTCTTGTTTTTAGCTTTAAGTATTGCTTGGGTGTTGTTTACAATGTAAATATTTTTTTTCAGCATGGCAATCATCGTTATCATAGTCTTAATTCTATGCCCATATTTTCCAGGACAAGAAACAAAGGGAAATAATTTCAGTTTTGTAGACCAATTAAAGCAGCTGGTTTAACAATGAGAGCTTTTACTAAAAATATGTACTTAGCCCATTCTGCTTGGACAGTAAATCTACATCACTGTCAAGATTTTGCATGTATTACCATGAATGATATGTTAATAACTTAAAGATCCAAAGCCTTATAACTGCCTCTCACTAAAAGCCTTACACTAATTGAAGTAATCTACAGGAAACAGCCATAGAATATAAATTTCCTGGGAGAAATTAATGGAAATCTAAGAAGAAGCTATTTCACACACACAGTGGTTGTTTCATAGGTATTTGATGGGCAGGCTTTAGGAAAAGTCAGCATCTCTCAGTTAATAGAAAAGGGAAATATAGCCTTACACTGTAATAGAGCAGCCTGCTGAAAATTCTCAACATAAGGAATTTTTACATAGCAAGGTGTTTTACCATTTTGGATTTTCTTTCACTACCAAGATGGTCAAAGTATGGCAAATTAAAAATTTGATGTTGAATGGGACATTCCAAAAGGATGTAAAAATGCAGAAATATTTCAACTTTGCCAATAAATTGTAAACACCTCTGAACATTCAAGAAACCAAAATATCTTGTTTTAATGGACAACAGTGTTTCCACTTTATTTTATGCACCATCAAAATTTCCTAAAATAAACAGTTTAGTGGCTAGCTGTTTTTGGTTTTGTGCATATACCATGTGCTCAACTGTATTTTTTTTATTATAGCTAAAGTCAATTGATTCCTGAAGATGGCACTAAGGAAAATTTAAATAGATGCCTAAGAGAAAAAAAAGTAAGGACATACAAACACAGAGATACTTCCCTGCTATAACTTCCTAGTCTGCAGCAATTCACATGTCATGAATTTCCTGAGTGAGAGGCAATACCAATGTGTTTAACAGTTCTTCACAAGTTTTTCATCCATGAATTTGACTGAACACTCTTTGAATAAAGGTAGTTTCTCGAACAAAGATAATTTTTGTAGCCAGGAGTGTCCTCAGGTGAAATTTTCCATTGTATATATACTCACTTTTTGTGCGTATGTATTAATATATCTCCTGTTGCTTGTTTTCAGCAGGGATCATAACAGAGAATACAAGCCCAACTGCTCTTCTGATAATACGACATGCTAAAATAGAACTTGCTATGTGCACTTTTGTCCGTTCAGATAAGTTTTTATTAGCTGATTTTTTTTAATTTGTTTTGAGAAGACTTGACCTGGGGTGGAATATAATTTTTCCATTCCATACCTGTGTTACACTCGAAAAGTTTTGGTAACAAACATCATCCAAGCTAGCTCAGATTTTACAGAAACAGCAATTTTCATTGCACAGCTGTACTCTACTCTACAGCACACTCTACCAGATGCAAAACATCACAAATTCTACACACTAGATCAAATGCACTAAAATGGTCACAAATTGGCTACAGTGTATTTTTCAGGACATATCTTCTAGGTTTGTCCTCATACCAACACTAGTAGAACCAAACACCACTCCACCTTCCCTGGAAAGCCCAACATGTTTTAAATATGTTTCTTATTGCCACTTGGCCTCTCTTTGAAGCATGACAGCCCCATAATCTGTATCTCCTTTTTGATGTATACAAAATAATAATCCCTTATGTTTTTTAGTGGCTGGGGAAAATTTAATCCCAAGCATCAAGCAGCTAATAACAGGAGCAGGTAAGCCTGGCTTGCTTGCTATAACCCCATATTAGAAGTCAGTCATCCTCATGTCGCTACCTCAGCCCAAAGCTTCTTGTTCCTCTCAGAGACCTCCAAATTACCAACAGAAGAACAGACCTAGAGACAAAAATATCAATTTATCTTTGTCGTGAACAAGAAGACTTGATTACACTTCTGAGATACTGAGCAGGCTATGATTGGGGCATTTTTCTATCTCCATACATAAACTTATTTCCAGTTATAAAAACATTCAATATCAAGGATTCAACTAGTGTAAAAAAACCTTTGGACGTGTTTAGCAATAGATTTCAAAACAATGACATGGCATTCATAGCCTCTTGCTGCACTGTTAAGTTCCCTAGTGGTTCTAGGGAACTTTCTGCCCTCAAAGTTATTGTCCTCCACTTTTTTCCCCAAGCAAAATTCTGCATAAAACGTATGCTCTGCCAGAACCCAGACACTGCTAGCCAGAATGGAAAGTCTGTGCATGTCATACAAAATATTTATAAAATATTTATAAAGTGTGGCAGTGTGGCCTTTGTGAAGAAAATTCCTTCTCATTCCAACCCCTTTGATGCTAGACTGGCATTGCAAGAATCAGAGTTAGTTTTTGACTTTCAAGATAATTTTGGCTTCTGCAACCCTCTCTTTAGCCACTTTGGATACATACTGCACAATGCAGAGCCATCTGGGGAAACTGAATTTATCTCAACTGCATGAGGGATCTATCTCTGCTAATTAGCTGGCTGCAAAGGTGAGTTAGCTCATACCTTGTTAACAAAGCAAGTCTGCTTCCCCTACCAAGGTAACTTGGTTCATGTTAGAGCTGGTAGTTAATCAGAACTGTACCCTTCTTTCCACGCTGTTTTGGTCTGCTTCTACCCCTTTCTATCGTTATGCATGGCCTGAGATTACCTGAATATTTTTTAATCATTATCTTGCCAATCCAAGGGGGTTTTTAAAAAGTCTTTGTCATTGGGCCTTTTGGACTTCTTTATTCGTGTTAAAAGAAGTCCTCCTTGATCCAGCCATCTAACCTATGAATTTGGCAAAGATATTTCTCTACTTTTGCCCTTCAGAGACAGCTTTGATTGCTCCATGAACTCAAATGAGGTCACAAACATAAGCTGTTATAAATCACGGTACTCTTCTACGATTTCCACTTCACTCCGTGTGACTTTTTAATTTTTCTAAAGGCAGTTTCCAAAAACATTAAGTGATAGTTTTCATAACAAATTCTTTGTGCTTAATTTTATAATTGCTGGATAGTGATACAGAACTCAAATTCCCTTGGTGAAAACAGTTGCCTTAAACTTATCACATTAAGGATTTTCTTATAACAAGATGTTTTCTCCTTTCACTTAAATGCAGGAATAAAATGAAAAACTATATAGGTGCATTAAAAAAACATGCCTAGATTCCAAAATTTCCACTAAGAGCAATACAGCACTGACACGTAACATGAAAAATGAAAACAACTGCATGAAGAAACAAAAACACAACCCCAGAAGTAAGCAGTTTGCTGCCTTGCACATCAAAGCCCCTGTCTCAGGGCCTTCAGGATGACGTAGTGCAGCAGACACTGCTCACCTTCCCTCCCATTAGCAACCAGGAAAATAAAGACATTTCAGGGCAGCATTTAGGCCAAGAAAGAGCCCCTTTACTGGCACAAGCCCTTAAAATATTGTAGGACTGTCCTTGAACTACTGATGACTCCTATATCTATATTCACCAGTCTTTCTGTACTTGCTTCCAGAAAACAGTTTTGGGTCCCTTCCAGGCTTTTTCTCATACAGAGAAGAGCTATCACACTCCATTTCCCACAACCTAATTTAAAGTGAGGAAAGCTGAAGTGTCACAGTAAAATAGTAATTGACCTTGTTTACCCAAGATCATATTTTGATTCAGTATTAAAGTACCCCATAAATAAGCTCTTTCCTACACAGTCTTAGATGAGTGTGTATCTCAGTAATGTACTCAAAGAACATTTATATGCCCAAGTGAAATATATATATTTATATATATGTATTTCAAGACTTTTAGACCAAACTCAGCAAGGCAGACATTCTTATACAGTTTTCTACCATTTCTACCCTTTTCCCGTAGACTATGAAAAAAGCCAGATAGCTCAATATCCTTTGCCTTTAGATAAATATATACAGGGTATTCTAGTCTTGATTTATATGGAGTATTGAAGCCAATTCAATGTTGCATGTTGCAAAAAGATCAGATGTGCAGCCTTTTTAAAGGGTAGCAGTGTCACTGATTCCTTAGAGCGTGTTCTGGGTTTGGCTGGGGTAGAGTTAATTTCCTTCATTATGGCTGGTGCGAGGCTGTGTTTTGGATATATGATGGAAACAGTGTTGATAACACAGGGATGTTTTTGTTATCACTGAGCAGTGATCAGAGTCAGGGCCTTTTCTGTCTCTCATGTGACCCCCCCAGAGAGTGGGCTAGGGCTGCACAAGGAGTTGGGAGCTGATCCCAACTGACCAAAGGGATATCCCAGATCACATGGAGTCATGCTCAGCCTATAAAGCTGGGGAAGAAGGCGGGAGGGAGGGATGTTCAGAGTGATGATATTTGTCTTCCCAAGTCACCATCACACGCGATGGAGCCCTGCTGTCCTGGGAGTGCTGAACACCTGCCTACCCATGGGAAGCAGTGAAAAGATTCCTTGCTTTGTTTTACTTCTGTGTGTTTTTCTTATCTATAACTGCCTTTATCTCAGCCAAAACTTTTCTCACTTTTACCCTTCTGATTCTTTCCCCATCTCACTGGTTGGGGGTGACCAAGCATCTGTGTGGTCCTTGGATACCGGCTGGGGTTAAACCATAACAGTGTGTTTTCCTAGTACTGTCACCCTTAATTCTAAAAAACTGATTTAATGAAACTGGTTGCTTAAATATTGACTATTTGAGAAACTTTCTCACGAAGTGGAACTTTCTTTTGTGGAACTTTCTCACAAAGTATAAAAAAAATTTGATATTACATCAAAATTAACGTGCAGAAATTCACTATTAGTGTCATCTCTGCTGTCTAGTCTCATTGTTTTCCCTATAAATAGTATAGCTTAAATTGTAAAAACTACATTGCTTATACACCAAGCCATGGCAGAAAATTTAAGTGTCCACACCTTCTTCATGTAGATGTCCTACTTGGAAACATCAGAAATAATAGCCTTTTGAAAGGAGAAGTCTGTGGAATGGACTTTTTGTTAGGACTTTTATCAGAAAGCCAAAATACTACCACAGAAGAACAGAATCAAGTACAATTCTTTTGTTCATAGAAGTAGAAAAGAAATGTGTGTCATAATTTCCAATGGCTGTTATTTTCTGGCTCATACTTCAGAATGACATAATTCCTCTTTTAAATAGTGTGAACTATGGCAAATACCATTTTCTGCTTAGTCTGTTTCCTCATGTCAGAGTTCAGCTGTCATGAAGGTGATTTGTCTTCCTGTGATTCATCAAATCATTGATTTTTTTGGTATTGTTTTTCCTATTGATCCCTATTATTAAAATCTTAATAACTATATGGACAATGTTCTTCAATGGAGCATCAATGGCCTAGGAAGCTTTCTTCCTCTCTTCTAGATGGAATGAGTCAGGAAGTAAGCTGCAGTCACCCACCTGTTTGCCTTATTTGCAATTTTATCTTATTTCTATTACTGTGGACTTCCTTTGTTTATTTAAAAAAATTCTGATCTTTTTGTACAGTATTTTAAATATGACAGATTATTCAGGTGTTGAGGGTCTTCCCCCTAAGATTCTTTAAAAGTCAGCCACCAGGCGAGTCTTATTTAACTATCATTTCTATAGTCTCAGAAGAGCTTCAGTTCCCAAATATTAGCGCTTTTGATTTTCAGCCAGGTTACAGACTTTAGTTCTGTCTTCTAGAAGGTAAAACAAGAGGTGATGACAATACGAAGACCCTCCCCTGCTATATACACCTCAACAGTACTGAAATAAACATGTCTTGGGTAGAATTATTTTCTACAGTTGTATTGCTGTTGTTCAATGAAAAATATGTAAGCTGCAGGATGAGACAAACATGCTAAATCAAATTTTGCTTCTTTCTCTCCCCAATACTTTTCCACTCCCCTCCCTAAATCAAAAATTACAAATCTGTTATCTTTAACAGGAATGGTCAAACAATTTGTACAGGACAGAAAACATCATGCCTCTATATACTAACACAAACAGAATATCTGTAAAAATAGGATCTCAAAATATTTTGTTTCTGTTTTAGGGGTGACATTTATGTGAACAAAGAAAACTGTAGGCCCTGGTACTGGAGGCAGCAGTGGTACACACTATAGCTGAAAGACTTGTACACATCTGGGGTTTCTTTCTCTGCCCTAAGCTGCTTTCACTCACCTTTAGATGCCCTACAGAGCTTTAGCCAACAGATACAATTCACGTTGTATGAACAAAATTCCTGTTTTCAGATTTTGCATTTCTGACATTTCCCGCTTTGTTATGAAGCACTCGTATTGTCTACACTCTTGGTCCCTTTTGGTATCTGTTTTACATTCACTACTGACACTGCATCTTGTTGAATGCATCAAATCAGGTCAAATTCTCAACCTAGGAAATGCAGCTCCAGTCCCAGCTGACACCATCCCATCAACATCCTAGTTAGAAAATTACCTTGTCAGCAAGGCAAACATCAGATTTTTAACACAGCACTAATCATCAGCTAAGTCAAAAACATGAGCTGGATTAAATATTATTTAAAATCACAGAATAGCCACCAGTTTTCTACTTTCTTCTCCTCTGCCTCCCTTAGCCAGTCCAAATGTCCTCACAGCCTGGATTTCAGCACATGGCACATTCAATACACTTTTGATGAATTCCTGTAAATATCCAGCTTTTCTCCTTCAGTATTCTCAAATATTCCTGCTCCCAAGAAAACCAAATTTATAACGTTAGGGAAGGCTTCATATTTCTGGCACATGCAGTTGTGCAGATGTTATTCCTTAAGGAAGACTATCTTGATTGCCTCTGTGAATAATGGCTACGAGATGGCAAGGAGCCAAGAGTTCTCTTAGAGCAGAAGGTATAAAACCACTCTCCTACTGAAAGAAGGCCCCCAGTAGGATAATATATTATTACGCATGATTCAAATTACAGGATCTGCAGCAGGGGAGCCAGTGGCTGAATCAGGACAGCCGCACGCAGAATACTGATGATGGGATGATGGAATGCATCATGCATAGAAAGAGCTATGGTTTAGTGCTTAAATCCTCTGTATTTTCAAAGTGACTAGAAGGATCAATATATAACTGAAGCACCGTAAACAAATTGTAGATTATTGTGTGTGAGGAGAGGGGAAGTTACCATGTTGTAACAAAAATTCTATTTCAGGCTACTTCTTTAAATAAAATTTTGTTCTATGAAAGACTTGACCTCTTGAAGCCCACTAGCTGCAGATATAGCTTTAATTTAATAACACAATATTGAATTTGTCTCATATCTGATTCTGTTTCAGCTATTAGAATACTGAAGAGCAAAACCTTGCCTCATTAGATTATGCAGTCTGAATCTCTGCATTCCATCGTATCCTGGGCTGGTTTTAAATTGTTCGCACAACAAATTACTTTACCCACAAAGATCTAAATTCAAATGTTCAACACAATGTTGGCTTGCTGAAATGTTTTCCACTTATAATTGAACACATCTCAAGAACATGTGCATATTTATTATTTAAAAAAAAAACAAAATACTCAACCCCCCCACACCAATCCTATTTCCTAATATGAAAAGCTGGCTAGATAAGAGTATTTTCAACCTAAGATCTAATCTTTTCTGTGTAGATCAAGCACATTCTAAACAAAAATTCTATATTTCGCTTTGCTGCAACATACCCTGAAGCAGTATGCAAGCTCTCCCTTGACTTCCTTTCATACTGGCTCTTGTATTCAGTTATTCTGGTAAATGGATGCAAATCAGGTGCATTGTGTCGAGGTGGAAGGAAGGGGGTGAAATTTGTTCAGAAATGATCTCAGTCCTATTCATTAATAAAATGACATCTTGACGGAAAGTGGTGAAGAATGAAATATCACAGTACTGAACTTCACTCAGTTGTAACAGATGCATGTAAGAACCTTTAGAGAAAGCCAGATATGTAAAACGGCCACAGCAAAATGATTTCTGAAGCATTGGAATAAGTACTTAGACTGTGATGGCAGCTAAAGATGCAAACTCAATGCTGCAGCAACACCCTTTTTTACCTTCCAAGACACTTAAAGGCAATCTCAAGCTATAACTGGAGGAAGCAGTACCACATTAGGTAAGGACTATAAGGAGGCAAACATACATGAAAGAAAAATATATGCACAATATTAACAATTAAAGACAGTTTTAAAGGTTTTTATGGGGCCAAGAGAAAAAAAAATGGAACAATGCCCATGGTTACCTGCAGAGACAGCACACAGTTAAAAAAAAAAATCAAGAAATTGTAGCCATCGTTTTGCATAGCGATTCAAATTATGCTGGCAGAATAATTAATGGAGGACCTAATCTCTGTGAGGAAAAAAAAAAGAAAAGAAAAAAGGCTACGTTAAACAAAGTTCATTACTGCATGATGTAAATGAGTTTCTCACCAGTGATGTCACTGATTGGCTGGGATGTAGAGCTGGTTTCGAACAGTGCAGCATGGCCGGATTGGCTGCTAGCTCTTCTGGTTACTGCCTGCTTGGGCAGCGGTCGAACCAGACTCTTTCTGTCTCTCTTGTTGTCGTTTGAAGCAAATCTTGTTCAGCCCAGCTGTGTCTCCATAGTAGTGGCACCCTAAGAGAGTCTCCCTCCTGCTTCCCACAGCTCATCTGTAAGGCGGTCGCTGCTGTGAAATACCAGCCTTTGGCACGGAGCCCAGACTGCGTTGTTAGATCCGTCTATAATACAGAAAAGAATTTTTTTAAAGCAGTTCTTTCACCGAATTACATCCTAAGAAGGATTAATAAGCACTAAGTTGCAACCGATTTGTGGACTTTTAAATTATGTTGCTAGCACGCTTTCTGAAATAAAATATTATCTGACTTGCAATAGTATAGCATCATTGGTTTAAAAAAATTAAAAAGGGAAAAAAAGAGGAAAGAATGAAAGAAAGGAAGAAAGAGAAGCAACAACTCTTCTTTGTTTACCTTGATTATAAAAAAAAATAATTCTTCCTTTTTTCTCTTAGAACAATAACTGATATCTTGGTGCTACGCAAGAATATTTTAAACTATCGCCAGGTTTCTATTTACATCCAAGTCATTATTTTCAGGTTAAGACAAGGGGTCTTAATTAGCATTCTCTTTAACTATGCAAACTGAGACAGGGCATGAAAGAAAAATGCTGTATGGAAGAGACAGAGACAGAGAGACAGAGGAAGAAGACAAAAAAAAAAAAATCTGTGCAGCTTTTACAGTTCAGCTGTCTGACCCCCTGCAAAAAGAATGCAGTCATATCAACTTTGCCAGACAATGGAGTACCTACAGGCTTTCCTCTAGACAAGTCCTTTATAACCAGTCAGTATTATGTGCTGCAGACAGTGGCCAATCGCTAAGCTGCTTTCTACAGCAGTGACACAATAGGTGCACTGGCCACACTGTCCTCCTAGCCTCCGACAGCGGTGCAGGTTCATTTTTTGTACACTGGAATATGCATATGTCTTAAATGTTCCCATTGTATGGGGGAAAAAAGCCACCATCAGCCTAAGCTTGCTTTGTTTTGCGATAATTACATCAGCCTAATTACTGCAGCCGAGCCGCAGAGCCACTGCTCAGAGCGGCGCATAGGCATGCACGTCATATAAATATGCATGAGCACGCCTGCTTATTTAAATACAAAAATGCATCAATTGCTGGTGGTGCCTTTCTGGTTCTGTTTTCTGCATGTCCTCCCTCCCCCCTCCAACACCCATTGCTGATAAACCAAGTGAGTTAAGGACGCCTAGCAAATGCGGTCACCATTTTTCTCCTTTTATTTATCCAAACTTTTATTCGTTCCGTTCTAATTGCAAGCATTCAGTAGGAACTAAAAAAGAGGAAAAAAAAAATTCAAATGCAAATGAGTGTCAGTTAGTAAGGGAAGGGTATTGCAGACCTAGGGCATTTTTCTCCCTTGTCACTACCCATCAGAGAAAGCGCCTGTAAATGAATCTGCGAGCACTCCATCATAGCCAGGCATCAGATGCCCAGTTCCTATTAAAGCCCAATGATCCCCCAGCATGTGCACGCACCCAGCTTGTGTGTTTGGGTCCTCTGTAATTACTGCAGCTCTCGTAACTGTACCTGAATCCGCTCATATAGTCCAGAGATTAAATCATCACTATCCACGTATTAGCAGGCATAATTGGGCACATTCTATAGTGGGAATCGCCATGCTAATTTTTCTGATTTTATGCATGGGATTTACATATTCATGAAGAGAATAGCTGTTATGACCGCCGACAGAGCAACGTGAAAAGAAAAGACACCATTCTTCAGCACACAGAGTACACAAAACCTAGAGGGAAAAGATGCAGCATATGGCGACAAGGAGGAGAAGTTGTTTGGCTTTCGAGGGTTATTTTCTTTCCTATTTATAAATTCTGGGTAGACGGCTTACAAAAGCATGTAAGTATTCTGATCACAAAGGCAAAGTAAGTCTGTGTTATTAGTAATCAGCCACTGGTAGCTAAAATAAAATCATTTTCCACTTGGTGCCCACTGTTCTGCAAGTTTTGCCTTTGCATTAGAGACCATTATCAGTTTAAGGATGCTTAGGACATATTCATCTAGGAGTGCACAAAAATACTGATGAATCAGAAAGGAATAGAAATTCCAGTTGATGTTTAAAAAATCTTGATTTCCTATTCTAATGCCTACTTTGAATTAGGGAATGATATCTTTCCCAGGAAAGCTGGTGTTCTTCATTACCAGAGGTGTTTTTAACCCAACTTATTAGAACTGCATGTTTTCCAAATCTGACAAAATATATCTGAGTGACTTTCAGATTCCATTGTTTTTAAAGAAAAAAAAATCACTAGAGGAAATATAATTCAGGCAGAGTTGTAAACACAGTGCACCTTGATCTGTATAACAATTTCATATAAAAAACCCCCACATTATGCATACTGTAACTTTGTCCCTTTTATGCATTTAGTATAATAATTTCTTAAATGTTTGTTTATCTTTTAGGTATCTGCCACTCAAAACAGCCCAAATTTCCTTATAACAGCCAGATAACAATACTTACAGATGCCTGCTTTCCCCTACATCTTCCTACATTTGATAAAGATAATACAGATAGCAAGGGGAAAAAAATTAATTTTTACAAGGAAAATTTTAATGCAATGGCCATGTTTGTCAGGCCTGCTTGTATATAATTTTTCACAAAATATTCTATTCAGCATTCCTCAAAAGAACAAAAAAGAAGGGTTTTTTTATTTACATTTGTGTACTATACATTTGTTTTTTGGACTTGTTTTCAGTGCAGTAATGCAGTAACATTTTTGTAGCAACAGAAATTATATTGTATATTACATTATAAAGAAATTATTTTAAAGCTGATTGATATTTATAATATATTATTATGAATTCAAATAGCAATATTGAAATTATATTTTAAAATAAGCTCAAGAAATTACTTATGATTCTCTAAAGTAGATTTAAAAGAACAAGCAAAAGAAGCACTAAAAAAAATAAACCCAGCAATATTAAATAAAACATGTTTCTCCACCCAGACCACTGTTACTGTCTCTGTCAAAACAAAAAGCTATCAACAATAACCTTCTTTGTGTTTGTCTTTACCTAAAATTCAAACTTCAGCAACTGTAAATCTGTGAGCTAATTATTAATTTTCCCCTTTAGCATAAATATCTGGGCTATGACATCATATAGCACAAAAATAAGCTTCACTGCTAAAAGGGAAGCCTTTAGACAGCAGAATGATGATATAATTTTAAGGTATGACCCTTTTAAAAACCTTAGCAGGGCCTCTATTCAAGAACCCCACCCCATAATGTCAAGCACACTAGTGCTAATTTGAACCTTTTGTTAGAGGATAATATCAGAAAACGTCAAGTATTCATGAAGAATTTGAGGCAGGTTTCCTAAAGAAAATATGTAATTTTGTGTTCTGTGTTCACTGAGAGAGAAAAATGATTATGTTTCTTGTTTGTAGCAATGAACCTGACAAATTTCAAGTGCTCTATCGAAAAAAATGAAATCACATACCTCTAAACATGGGCAGATTTTTGTCTTATTTTATAATCTTTATTGTACTGAATATTTTAACTCACTCCCGCAAAGGAAACAACAGTATAAATTAAGAAATTGAAGCAAAAATATTATCTGATCTGTTATATCTGGCATAAAATGAAATTTGACAATAGTTTAAAAATACATCTATATTCAGAATAAGGTTTCTTATTCTAGAAAAGCATCACCTGTCACATCAGTTTTCTATCCCCTTATATAATTTCAATTGCTGTTTTCTTTACAAATGATCACCCTTTGCTCTGCATTTTCATTGCATGTAATGCTATTAGCCTCAGCCCTTTATTCAAGCTCTTATAAATTCCAAGAATACACTGTGTTATGTCAACAGCATTAATTATGATGATATTTGGTGTATTTGCTACATCTTCCTTCTTCTGAATTATGGCCCAAATTTTCAAACAACACTCAGGCTCTGACATCCATGTTTAAACTCTGGCCCAGCTATCGGCTTCACTCCCAAAATTACCACAGAAATGAAATTTTAGATCCTAAATAAGCAGGTAGTCTGACTTGCAGAACTGCCAGAAACCTCAGCTCACTTTTACACTGCAGGAGCTCCCATTAACTGGACTGCCTTAATACGATGCAGATGTCAAACATTTTGCTTTCATAAGGGGGCCTGATACAAATATTGACCTGATCTTTTTCATTTCAGTAACTCCAACAATCCCACATGCTCTGATGATGAAATAGAGCTTTCCAGGCTTGGGCTTGCAGCCTTCTGTGGAAAAGCAACAACAGCTTAAGAGGTAAAAAATGTAGCATTCAAGATTAGTATTTAATTTGGGGCAACACAAGAATAGTGATAGGTTAATGTAAAATACTAGATCTGTAAAAAAAGTTTCAGTAAGAAAATTTAGTTATGATTTAATATCTGAATTAGAAGTGCTAAAAACTTGGAAATTCATTGTCCAGGGCCTAGCCAGTTTAGCTGTAAACTGCTCTGGTATTAGAGCACCAATAGAGAAACACAGATTAGAATTCTTCACTGAAGAATTTACACTATTATATCTTTCATGGCAATATTCAGCCAAGCACGCCTACATGGGAATAGTGATAGCATTTTTATCCCATTTTTTAACTTAGATTTTCCTGGAAATTTTTTTGGGCTACACACAATAAATACAGAGCCTATGCTTTTAAAAACTTGATTAATAAAATAGGTAAAAGTGTATTATTTTGGGGTAGATTCATAACCTGTGTGCATTCAATGTTTAGTATATTATTTGGGGAATTTTCTTAATTTTTAAATATTTTTATTATTATTTAAATTAATGGATGTAAAGATGACTGAGCCTTTTAAGTGTCACTGAGGAATCACATTCAGAATTTTTTTTCATTAGTCTATTTTAAAAATGCATAAAAAATGTTTGCCTAAAGTCTTTGTCACTTAAAAGCCTGTTCGGTTCTGGAGAAAAACTAGTCTTCACTTACCTCTTGAGGAAACTTATCTTAGGGTTATGTTAACCCTAATTTCCTACTTGGTTGCATCTTCTTCTTATTCAGAATTCATCCTTTCCTCAGGCTGTACTTAGTCCTTCTAAAGAGCTAAAATTGAATGATACGCTTGTGACAGTAATTTAATTAAACTGATTGTAGAGGCATGTAAACACATGATTAAGAGTCTATTTCTCCATAGTGGCTCTGGTGCTTTAAGCACTTCCACCTTCCAGTGCCCCACCCGCCATAAACCTAATTTCCCTTACTGTCTTCCATTTATTTGGGAACAGGATACTCTGGGTGATGCTACATGAGCTGTATTTGACCTGCTGTATGTTCACAGCCTACCATAAGCTGTGCCTGTAATTGAGTTAGCTGAACTAAACTGCTGATTTTAATGTAGTTTTTCTCCTTTTTATTGCACATGCAATAAGTAAACCTCAATAAATGTTCATTTCCAAGAGCAAATACTCTGGGGCTTACCATTTGATACAAGTTCCAAAGCAACTCCATACTATATGATGGATCTACTTCCACATGTTGTTTCATCTCAAGATAGGGTAAGTGGCTCTATCTGAAGGCTGGGAAATGCTACAAAACACTGTTGAATATTTGAATTACCAGGACCCAGAGACAAAGTAATAATTCTTCATTGTATTTTCCTCTTTACTAATGAGGAGGTAGCATTGCTGTGCAGAGAACTGAACACACCCAAACTGCATCAAGAGAATTTTTGTCGTATTAAAAACATGCACCTAGGACACACTTGGAATTTCTTAATCTACCCTGAACTTGAGAGTCTACCTTTAATGGAGAGTATTTTGTGCAATCTTTCAGCACACCACAGCAGCCAAGCACAAAGCCCATGCTACCCAGCTGCAACTCCATTTATTTGTCAACTGTTTTGCAGCCTCAGGTTAATTCTCCTCAAATACAGAAAACAAACACTGTATTTTAAATAAAATTCAAAGTTAGGAAGTTCTTTAGGCACAAGATGTCTAAACACTAAGGACAAGATGTCAAAAGCAAGATGACAGCCCTCTCAGACCACATGTGAACTTTCTCAGGGAGGCAATGTTAGTCTGGGCTACTGGGGCCACTGATGAAAGCATCAAGACAATGAAGGACAGCTGCTGACAGGTACCTCTGACCTGTTGTCACACACGGAAGTTCCACCACCTTCCCTAAAATACAGAAAATCTCTATCCATTAGAAAACAACACATTGCACCTTACGAGCCAGCAATCATAGTAGAGTTGTGTGGTCTATGTTCAGTGTTAAAAAACTTAATGCCCCCTGGCCTCCCAGGATGGGGGAACCATGAGTCCTGTGTGGTGATTGCCCATATTGAAAAGGCATGGATACCTACCAGTGTCTGCTCCTGTGTGAGCAATCTAAAGGCTGAAGTCCTTTCAGGAAACATCTGCCTGCTACAGCGTGGGGTCCTCCAGCTACCTGATCCACAATGTTCTCTCCAGTGGCTGCAGGGAAGTAACGGCTCCAGCATGTTCTCTCCAGGAGGAGATTCCTGCGGGGACACCTGGAGTCAGTATTCTCCCTCCTCCCGCTCTCCTCTCAGGGCTCTTAGGGCTGTTTCTCACACGTTTCCCCTCAGCAACAGACAGGTTCTGCCCTCCCCTAGCCAGACTGTCCCACAGCACCACACCACGGCCGTGGGGCTCAGCTGCGCTGCTGGGATGTCTGGAACTGCTGCCCAGCCAGTCCCTGGACACCTGTACCCAGTGTACACAGTTCCTGCTTTCTGGACTGAAGAGTGTCAGCAGTTCATATCCATTTGTCCTCAACTGGCTCTGTGTTTAAACGGGCACACGCAGAGCATTCATAGCTTGCCCATGAGAAGCGCCCTGTGAAGTGGCTACAGTGCACATGGCTTTCCACCCCAAACAGAGGTTTCTCTACAGTGACTCAGTTTTCCGCAGACAGGTGGCCTCAGCCAGCCTTCAAGCCAAAACTCATCTAAAGACCATTTTCTGTCCAGTAGTTAAACTCCATGTGCACACAGATACAAGAAACCCTTGCTGCTGTCTCACCTCCACAAAGCTGGAGATGTAGAAAATAAAACTCTGACAACTGCTCAAAACCTTGCTGCCTTTGGCTTCTCTGGCAGATAGTAGCTGAGGTGATCTAAGAGGTTACAACCTCTAGTTACGAATCTGCAGCACAGGAGCAGAGACAGCCCTCTGAAAGCGGAAATAATAGAACAGTCAGCAGCTGCTCTGCCTGGACCCAAAATTCTGTGTGTGGACAAGCTCCACAGACTTCTGACTCCTTCAAACAAGTGCACTGCTGAGGAAAGGAATAACAGGAAAAATAATGCCTACTTTAAGTGGCAATGGACAAAAAATGCTGACCATCTCATAGCCACATACATAGCCATGGGAATATCCAAATGAGAACATCTAAACGCTTCCTTTGTACCAAGGAGTAAATTTTCGTGTTTATTATAATAGGTAGTCTCGCTTTGCATAATTCTTAGGAATCAGCACCAGGCATCAATCAAAGAACCCTATGTATTACTTTAATAGCTAGGATTAATAAATTATAGGTTTCCCAGTATAAATAAGTGTGTTTTCAGCACAAGCTGCTGTTTGAAATCTATTGATAGTTAGAGGAAGGATTTGGATTGTTCCCAAGTCAAACTGTGCTCTCTGCATAACATCAACCTTCCTCACAATGTTCATTGTCCCAGTCAGCATCACAGCCTGCTCCTTCATTCAACACACCTTGGTGATTTTGAAACCCTTGGCAAGTCTATCACTGGCAAAATTAGTACATGATAATCCTCAAATATAATACAAAAGGCACATAAGAACTGCCCTTTCTTTGCCACAGTTCTTTAAGTTATAGACCCCCACACCAAACGAAAGATGTTTCTACAAGGATTTTAATAATTGCACAGTTATGTCACTCGGAAGGCAGTGTCTGCATTAACTCTTGCCTTGTTCATTTGCTGTGCTTCAAGAGACCTCTTGGCCCTCTATTTGAAACAGTGGTGGGAGAGAGAGGGCGGGAGAAGTCCTAATGAAGGACTCAAGGAGACATTCAGGGATTTCGCTGTGGGATTCCCATTAGTATCAGTGGGAAATTTTTAGAGATTTAGCTACATAACACTTTGAAAACATGCATCTCGGTGTGGGGAGAAATACAGAACTGCTCTAAATTTGTCTTTACCCCTATGTCTCCAGCCAGGGAGGTTAATAAAAGGTTTAAAAAGAAGCAGTGGCAGGATGGAGGTTCAGATACGATAGGTTCAGCCTGTCCTGCTGGGCTCTCAGATGTATTCATGTGTCACTTCATGCCATCGCTGTACACTTGGCAAAATGCAGACAGAGAAATATATGCAACGTGCACTTTAAGTGTCAGCCTGCCCTGAACACTGAAGCACGCAAAAACACCAGAAAACTTAATATGGTAGGAATAAGCTTCATTTTCCACCAATTATAGCATTCATATCTTCCTAACTTCTGAGGAAAAAAATTATGAAGCACCTCATAAAAATCCAGAAAATTCAGGGAAAAAACCTCATGTTATTTGTATTCTTTTCAACACCTCACAATTGAGCTTTTAGCTAGTAATTTGATAAAAACCTTAATTAACAGGGAGTTTTATGCTAAGAATTCCTCTTCTACCACTATTCAAAGAACTAGTTTTCAATTTAGCACAAAAAAAAAATCAAAAACTAGTAATCTTCGACACATATATGAAACGCACATCCACATCTTACGTTATAACAATTACACCTAAGGACTAATATGTCTGGAGTACTGCCTCTGCAAAAAAATAGGCTTTCAGACATGAAATCCACATAGACAATATGAATACATAAAGAACCCTTATGTAAAGACCAAACAAGCAAAATGCACATGAGACGTACAAATGGGCTGTGGAGATGAAACAACCATGGCTTACTGCCCATGTAAGTGAACCCCTTCATACGGGTTTCAGTACACCAAGGAATCACATGGAATTGATTGTGCTGCCATTCTCTGTCCCATATGCTGACACTGCAGCACTTTTTTCCTCCTCTAGAGAAGACCGACATTGAAGATACTCACATTTTTAAGCATAATCACCTCGGAAAGAGATTATCAGGTACCAGGGTCTTGTTCTGTTTGGCAGAACAGTACTGAGAGTTGTCCTGCAGTCAAAGAGGATTTCTCTTACTACCCAAATCAACACAAGTCTTCCATACACATTCTGTTCAAATATAATGGTGAGAAACACAGTACATACTTTCTTTCCATATAAGCAACACAGAGATTTGAATGTGATTTCTCTCTTACAATGTAGGGAAACAAAATTCTCAAGGGCTCTGATCCACTTGGCCCTCTGTTTCCATCTTTTCTATTTTAACTCTGCTTTTCAGAGGCTGAAGATGCCTGATTCTAGCCTCCAACTTGGGATGACAAAACTTGATATTTCAGAAACAAGAAGATTTCACCCTGTTCGATACAACTGTTCCATAGGACTAATATGTGCATTAATTCAAACAAGAGAAACAATCCCGGGGCCTGTGACAAGCTATATCACAGTAGCGTTAGATAAGTGATACTGATACCACTTTGCTTACAGGTGTCTTGTTTTTCTGTCGGTTTTGTGAGCATTTATACAGAGACACTTTCCAACTATTCACAAATCCTAAACCTACTGAGTACGGGATTTATGCGCCTTTTTTTAAAGGTTTTTGTTGTTGTTGTTTTGTTTTTGGGTTTTCTTTAGTTTTGTTGGGGTTTTTTTTGTTTGTTTTTTTTGTTTGTTTGGGGGGTTTGGGGGGGGTTGTTTGTTTGTTTCTTTGTTTGGTTTTGGTTTGGGTTTTTTTGTTGCAGTAAACCAAAACGAATAATTTCCAAAAATACCTCTCATCTCACCAGCAATCTCCATTATAGAGAATATTTAGTTCCAGGACTAAGAGTCAATATACTTCCAGATAAAAATATCAGGAATGATAATATTTATACACAGCAACAAGAAACACACTCGTTTATGTGCAAGGAAAAGATTACAGTTGGACTGAAGAAGCTCCAGTGGGTATTGCTGTCAGGAAAAGGTACATGTTTCCCATGGACACTGAGAGAGTAAATGGTAAGATTTGCTTCAGAAGCACATGAATAAAAAATAATGTTTAGACATGATTGATCCCAGATTGTTCCTATATATGATATTCCAAATGCAAGGAATATTGTCTCAAATTCTGGAACTTGAAGTAATAACCTTTTTTTTTTTTTTTTTCCCAAAAAGCTCTCCAGCTGTTTGGTTTTCTCCTTTCCTCCCACACACTGCACTCAGTGTAACATAAACTCTTCTTGTTTCACTGTGGAAGGTGGGTAAAGGAGAAAGGTAATTTTACATCTCCCTTTTAATACTTATTACCAGACATCAAGTCGTACTTCAAACTGAAGTGTGCCTGGTTAAAACCAGACAAGAAAGCTCCCTTATGTGATAAATTTTTGCTATGTGCAGGAAGACAGAGCAAATCCACATGACAAATGCAAATAAAGCAATGGACAGCAGTCAAACCTTGCAAAACCTTGACACAAGAGAAGCAAACATGTTCCCTTAATTATTGTCAGATGCCATGTATGGCATATATGTCATCTGTTGTCTAATGCACACATCTCCAAAGGAACGCTGTACAGCCTTTCGGTGTGGAAATTTACACAGCCCAGCTTCAAAACACCTCCTGTCTCACATGGCCACAAACCATGTCCTCTCAAGTGTCACATCCCATTGCACCGACGCTGTTTGGAAAGCTACACCCTGCTGTTTGCGAACACCCAACAAGGGATTACTTCATCTTTGTTTTCTCATGCTGAAAAGTCAAGGCTGACTTCAAAACTGAAACAGTTGGTCTCTTGTCACTGAAAATTTGATCAGGTGTTCCTCCATTGAAGCAGTTCAGATTACATTTCTAACAAATACCACAAGCAGCAAAATGCTTTCACCTATTAAATCCTTTACATAAGAGTTGAAAGTAACTCAAACCAGCTGAAGTGAAGTGCAAGGTACATGGATAGTGTCACTATTCTTGTTGCTACATTTTTATTGTGCTGTTGATAACTCATGACACCCACTGGAACACGATTCTTTATTATTTTTTGAACTCTGAATAGTGTCATGGTTTCAAGTGCTGCATTAACTTTTGAGAGTTTTCATTATAACACACTAGCAAACCAGGAAATATGATGAGAAGGTGTAACACTCGACTTTTCCTGACATGGACGGTCTAA
Source organism: Irena cyanogastra (assembly GCA_013397155.1). Taxonomy (NCBI): domain Eukaryota; kingdom Metazoa; phylum Chordata; class Aves; order Passeriformes; family Irenidae; genus Irena; species Irena cyanogastra. Next base: position 383,082 of record VWZV01000538.1, read on the forward strand.
TAGGGAGCCAGAATTGCTTTCACTTAAAATGGAAATGAAAGGCAAAAAACCCTAACCTAGATTTATCTTGTGCTGCAATAATAATTGCCTCTATCTGCCATGTTACTCATATCACAATGTACCATAAATGTTCCAGTAAAGCGCTGGATGAACCATACTGTCTGCAAATGGTTGTACCTGCCAGTCATGGTATTAGAAGGTTAATAAAAAAGCATATCCAACAATTTCAGAAGATCACCACAAAGAGAAGGTTTGTTTTGTCCCAAGTAACTCTGTGCACCCAAGACACAGCAAATGAACAATCCTTCCTTCCTTTTCCCTATCTCCTGCCACTACCCAAGAAGAACATTTTACTTGAAAACCTTGAAAACCTGTTGAGGTTACTGCTACACATCCATTAATGCAGCTAGATTAGTGAAAACAAGTGCACACATCTGGTAATCAAATCCTCTGGACAGAGATGGAAACGAGAAAAAGATTTTCAGATAGGAAGAAAGGCACCCAGCCAGGAGAACAAGTCTCAGCAAGAAAGGAGAGGCAGTACAGCTCACTCACTCTGTGCCAGCAGAGCTCGTGGGCTGCAGTGGGGCCCAGCAAGAGAATGTAAAAGAAAAACGGGGGAAGAGACTCCAAGTGCAAAGGAAAGCTGCATGGAATTCAGTCTTCCAGACAAGAGTGGGGGGAAAGGACTGAAATGAAAGGAAATGCACAACCTGTTTTAAACTTGTGGACTCCATTTTCCTCATGGACTGATAACACACTCTGTAGCTCCAAAAAATTCAGTGATCAACTCTCTGTTTAGCCAGAACCCTGTATGCAACACGGCCTTGGCCTCTGGATACAGCAGAAAAATAAAAAGTTAATATAAAAAAAAAAGTAATGGAAGGTGGAACCAAATCCCTGAAAATAGAAAGAAATGGAAAAGATTAAACTATAAGCAACAGAAGCTGGACTAAGTTTCAGTGAAGTGCATGATAATTGATGTCCATATGACTACCGCTAGATCAGTTTAAAGACTGCAGCACAATTCTGAGTTGAGGACAAATTCACCTGACAGAAGTAATATCAAATACTGCTGCAAAGTATATTATGAAAAAACCAACAACATCAGCGAAGTTTCATACAAAGAGAGAGAATCAATCTATGAGCAATACTGCAGAAAGAATTAAAGGATAAATTATGTTTTTCTCCAGGTGGAGAGTTACATATGCCTCAGAAAATTGCTTTTTGAGAGTTTGTTATTGTCTTAAAGCAATAAAGATAAATTGAAAAAGTAAATAAAAGATATCCTAAGCTTGTTTCCAAATAATACCTGTCTCAGTGGCATCACCATTTTCCAATTGGTTTGTCCTTTTAAGAGACCTAGAAGGCTCTGAATACCTGAAATGCTAAAAAATCACTCTTTAGATCTCAGACTTGTATTTATTAGGACTAAAGAGAAAACTCAGATCTATGAGCCTTCATATTTTCCCCATCCTTTTTATCTCCACCAGTCATTCTGTGTTGGAAAAAGCCCATCGGAACTCTTTTTCCATAACCCAAAAAATCAAAATTCACGTTCTGAAAATGTTTCAGTTTTATATCCCAAGTACTTCCTAAATGAGCAAGTTAATCTCAGTAAATGCAGGTGGCTACGGGTAGCTTTCCTGGGCAGGTGCTGTCGGGGCGCCTGCAGCACCCAAAGCGTCTCCGCTTCGGGCTAGGCCAGCAGCTCCCCCAGCCCACCAGACGCCCGAGCTCGGATGGTGTGATCAAAGCCTCACCAGATGGACTCACGAGAGGACTCTGTGCAGTGAATCCAGCTGGGTTTACTGGGGGTACGTCAGAGGGTCCAGGCAAGGTGGAGGTAGGGCAGGAGCAAAGAGGAGCACACCCTCAGCTGAAGGGAACTAGAGGCGAAGAGCCCAGAACAGAGGAGGGTCTAGGGCTTATAACTTGGGAAAGGAGGGAGCGGTCAGGATACCACTTATCCAATGGGAACGGGAGGCAGGGGAGGAGCTGAGGTGAGGTAACTTGGGGAGCACCAATGAGGGGGTACAGTGGGAGTGATCTTACAGAAGGAACCAATGTGGGAACAGAAGGCACAGTACTTTCTGGAACTGGGGATGAACGGCAATTGATTGACAATAACACGTTTGCATTAGGGAGAAAAGAATCATGGGAAATTGTGCCAGTCTCTCACCCTACACTGACAATGGTGTTTTCCCAGGGCATTCTGGCCCTGTCCCCTTCCTGGCTGTCTCCCATAAGTAAATCCTATGTTTTTTTTCAAAAACAGAAACCTCACAAACAAAACAAACAAACAAAAACTAAACATCAGCAGAAAAAATCAAAAAAACCCAAACAACCAGGAAACACCAACCAGAAAACCAAGTACACATAGTCTGGACCCTGGCTGACATTTACATTGCTCTCATACTCTTAATGTATTGCTCCTTACTTCCTTTTTATGCACCACTTTGATTTTCTTTTTTTTTTTTTGTTCTCATAACGCTTCCTCCAGAACTATAAAAATAGTCTGTTCCACTCCTCAAATGCTGATGTCCTTCTGTGAAGAGTTTCTCTTTTCTCTGTGTTTTCATTATTTAGTTTCAAGTCATAGTTTCCAATGTAGGGCTACTGAATATATTTTAGATTAGTTATTTATTTTTATTTTTGGAACCAGCAACCATTTGTGGGAGAAGATTTTAAGAACTGTGCTGTAACTTCCCCTTCATAAGGCTGCTATCCAATAGTGAATTCCTAAATGAGCATCCTCCCTACTGATAGTCACTTTTTCCATCTTATTCTACAAAATCAAATTGACTGCTTCATGCCAGAGATAGGAAATAAGTATGTTACTGTCAATTAATTAAAAGTCTATCTGACACTGGCTCATGCTTCATTAACACATGCCAGTCCACTACTAGAGACTGAAAACTTCTTCAGAAAGAGCAAAGACAACTCCTCTTTTTTTCAATTTTGAAATGTTGACTGCACTTCTATACCTTATTTTAAAATTGTTATATCATAGAAAATAGAGTAAGGTCCCCTCCTAACTTCCCTTTCTTCTGACCCTATTGACTTACAACTCTGATCAGTAGTAACAAAAGATATGGGACAATTTGCACAATCCTTGAGGATCTGCATGTTGTAAGAGCTTGTTCTTCTTCACATTTTATCTAGGCTTATAGTAATTAGCTGTACTTGATGGAAAACTTTTCCCTTGGTGTGGCTATGAAATTCTTCATATACTAATTACATCTGTATTTATAAAAAAACTCTGCTGATTTTTCATCTGATTCATAGAAAAGCTGTTTCTTATTCCTTTATTCAACAGTTACCATAGTTGTAAGACAAACATTCATCTGTTTCTTGACAGCAGGTGAGTTTGTCTTCAAGCAAAGAACACACAGATCAACCTATATAAAATACAGTGTTTATCCATTGTGTGCAAAATATATGTTATGTTCTATTTATATTATTTAGGGAAAAAAATTGCCAGCCTAGATCTGATGCTTTAGTTCTATCACTCAAGACACTTCCACGTCTTTGGAAACAACTAAGAGGGTTGGAATAGTTTGAGCTCTGATACTGGTGAAGGTGAAGTTTTGCTTGCTCAGAGAGTTCTTTGCATCTTTTTAGCCCCAGGGAGCACTAAAGAAGTTCCAGCTATTGTTTGACAGAATATAGGTTTGAGACAAGACATCTGCAACAATCCCTTAACCTCCTTCTCCACCTCCAGCTGCACAAATCTATCAAAGAGAAGTAAAATAAACAGTTGAAAAGAAACTGCCAATCAGCAAAGCAATATTCAGAGGTATTTTCAGTCCTGTCAGTCCTATGTGCATATATCTGATCCAAACAATTTAAAGACATTTTTATCACCTAAATATTCAGATATGAACCTTCGAGACTGTCTCAGCATTTTCTTCATTCCTATTCCCAATGCAACCTGATGAAAGAAATATCCATATGATGTCCAGTCGAATATCTGCTGTCAGACTTGGTCCCCTGTAACAAAACACGAGGCACAAAGAACCAGACCTGTGCCTATTTTCTTTCTTCTCACTGTTTGTTTGGGTGTTTTAAGGTATAGTAGAATAGTCAAATCTGAAAAACTAAGCTTTTAAACAGCCAGCTTTAACCAACTTATTTTAGTTGAAATAAGTTCAACTGAAGTTGAATGAAATTTCAGTTGAATAATTATCCAAAACCAGATAATACTCATGTTTAATTATGTGAAACTCTTGAAATTAATCTGTTTTATTTTATAGGACTAATTCAACAATGTTCAAAGACATCAGCCTCTCTTAGTGGCATAACATTAAGGAAAATAACTAGCATAAAGAAAATCAGGTCTGACTGACAAAAGGCTGTCTTTAAAAAAGAAAAGTACATGGAGTCTTTTACATAAGAAATTTTAGAAGTTGTATTTTCCTCCATTTGAAATCCAATCCAAGAGCTTCAAAGAAAAACTTACATAAACAGTTACAAATTAAATATATTCACTACTCAGTTTAAGTCATCCATCAGAGGCCCCTAGATATTAGATGTTCCTAGTTTGAAACTAAATTATCAGAAATAAGTGAAACTTTATAAAAACTCAAATAAAAAACTATGGGAGATTCTAATATATAGATGATATGAGAATTGCTTCATTGGAAAAGACCCAAAAAGCTTTTTCGCTTTCTCTTCCTCCTCAACACTTTTGACTGGAGCAGGAGACAGTGCTTTTAACACATAAAAGCCATTCAAATATGATGGAAATGTGGGATAACTTTTGTCCCAGTTGTGACACAGGGCAGAAAAGCCTGCAGGGAGGGAAAACAAAGGTGATTGTCTGGAGGGGTTTGGCCTTCTCTGAGAAATGCAGAGCAGGCAAGGAGTCTATTTAAAAAGACAATTTTGATTTCTCTCCAAGAGCAAAACCAAGGAACACTAATCCATCTGATTATAGATATGGCACAGCCAAATGGTTTTTTCTTGAATGAAACAAAATGAGATTTCGTGGCCTGTATCTGTCACAGATTCCATCTTTGCTCTGAATAATAACTAGGACAGGCAGTTGCACACTGGAAATTAAGGGCTGCATTTATAAATCAGCAAAGCAATTTCCCCTACACCACATTTTGAGAACATCCTTAAACTCTCTTTACTACAGTAAAACTTCAAAATTATCACAAAGGCTTCCTTGACTTGTGAAAGGAGTGAACAGTGCTCAGGTTTGCTATAGTCAAAACTTAGATAAGGAACCCTATGTCACTAATTCCTACAGATTTTTCTAGTAACAAATCCTTAAACTATATTTCCCTAAAACAAGTAAAAATGAGCACAAGCAAGCTAGCTTTATTTGAAAG